>JAWNNS010000198.1:0-14180 GCA_035044605.1 Scaptomyza cyrtandrae | reverse complement strand
AGAACAATTAGAATGCTTAAAATGTTAGTAAGCTGCTGCTGCCTCCGACACATATATTTGGCAGTGAGTTCAAAAAGAAGTGAATTACACAGCCGCTGTGTCTCGGATTTAAAGCTTTGGAAGGCTTTTAAAGTTCTAACCCTTTGAGGTATTTGAGCTTTAGGCATAGTGTTCAAAGAAAAACAAGTGAGAAGGCTCTAGTCGAGAAATCCCGACTAGACGATACCCTGAGCCCTATACTTAACTCGTAGAGTCAGTACTTTCAAGTATGTGTGTGTGTGTCTACGCGCATACTGCCTACTGCATAATCAACTTCAATGTTCCATGTTTCCGGTGTTTCTGAACCGATTTTAATAAAAATTTCACAGATTCTCATTATTTTGTCTAATGTCTTAAATGCTATCTCAAAGATTTCCAAATTCAAGATTTAGTTATTGATCCCATGTGTATATGGAAACGGGAAGAGTTATCGAAAATCGAAAACAAAATTGTAAAGCCTAGAAACTAGGCGAGTTTATGTTCTAAATCGGAAGTCTCTAGCTCTTATAGTCTCTGACACATTTTAATGATAAACAATTAAAACTATGTTAAGACCATACACATAAACGCTCTTTGCTTGTAACGCAACGGACGTTTTTTTTTTTGCGCTTCGCTGTTTCTTCGCATTTTGTGTTTTGTCAGTTTTTATAATTCCTCAAACTTTGTGCAAATAAACAGTGCAGTTACTTTTGGGTTTTCCGCGGTTGTGTAAACATAAGCTAACATTAAATTAATAAATTATTTGCATTTGTAGAGCGAAAGTGTCAAAGCACAACAACAATCTGCAGTACGAGAATTCTGCTTTTAAATACTCAGTTGCTTCGTTTTACTCTATTTTTGTTGCATTTGTGTTTTTACTCTCGCGCTCAATTATATTACTGCGGTGCTGCCACGACTAACCTTGAGTGGCCTTGTTGGTCATGCTTGGAAAGGAAAAAGGATATTGCGGATTTTACGAAGTCTCAACTGGGCTTTGATGGTATTTTCGGACAGCTTAAAAAACTGTGCGAAAAACTCTCAGCGGTTGAGAAGAATCTCAATGGAAAAAGTCCCAAGAACGAATCTCCCAAACGCAAAAGGCCAAATGTTGTGTTGTCGTTAGATCCAAAAATATCTGAAAGCAATCCAAGCAAAGTCGATCCGAAAAGTATAAAAAATTTAAAATCACCTTCTGTCCCTCCTCTTAATTCTGTCGGGATACAAAATGAAAATAAAACTTCTCCCATGGAAGTTGTATCTTCTAATCCCCATCATTTTGTTTCCATGGAGGTTAGTAGTGTTCAGTTAATTCAGCAACATGAACCTAACATGCCTACGGAACCCAATATCCCCCTATCCGCGCCTGATCAAATTTCGGAATTAGTACAGGATATTATAAACAAATATGTCGCAGTTCCAGCGAAAAAAAAATTTTTATTTCAAGGCTTCCCCCCAATTTAACATCTGAAGATGTCGATGTCTACGTCAAGGCCAAATCAAAAGCCAACATTACGGTGGAGAAATTTAAATTCACGTATGATCGAAATATCTTGTCGTTCAAAATAAGCGTCTCAGGTCAAGATTTTGACACTATATGTTGTAAGGAATTTTGGCCTGAACATATAACAGTGAAGAAATATACCGAAATATAAAAAAAGAAAAATCGGCCTCCGATTTCATCAGCCTCCCAGCTTGATTTAATTTGCATTCCTCCTCTGTCTTCTAATAGTTCAAAAAACTAACAACCCACTTTTTACTGGGCTATCAAAATGTAAGGGGTTTTGGTAGCAAACTTAGTACTTTATACATTAACAGCCATACTTTTAACTGTCAAGCCGTTGCCTTCACGGAGACATGGTTAAGGAAAGACATTTTAACTCTGAAATTCTGTTCAGCAAATATTGCATTCACAGAAAAGACCGCGCTCTACGGCGTGGTGGTGGTGTGCTTATCGCTGTTGATGCTGACTTTCCTCAGAGACAGTAATATCTGATTTTCGTCCGATATAGAATTTATTACTGTGAAGCTGTATTTTCAAGGAGCAAAAATTTGTTTAGCCTGCTCATATATACCACCTTCCTCAGACAACTCTGTATACGAAGCACGTTTGTCTGCCGTTTGGTCCGTCTCGGAAATGCTCTCTGATCGTGACCTCCTAATTGTCCTTGGTGATTTCAACATTTCTGAAACCACTTGGATCGCCAGTCCTGAGTCGTGTGCTTTAACACCCACGGCTCACAATGATTTTATTATAAACTTATTTGGACTGTCATTAAGTCAAATCAATGCAGTCCCAAAATCATTAAATAAAATGCTTGATCTGATTTTTGCCTTGGATCCAGCATCCTTATACGTTTCAATGTCTAATCTTTTGTCGTATCCCGAAGATGTATACTGTATTAGAACTGATTCTCACTATACCTACACAGGTGAAATACCGTGAAGTGAATCCATCAAGTTATGTCCGTCAATTTCGCAAAACAAATTTTTAAAAACTAACTTGGCTTTTATCCCATACTGACTGGTCTTGCCTCTGCGGGTCTGATGACTTGGATGTGGCAATCAGTATATTTTACAATACTTTATACTCTGCATTTGATTTGTGTGTCCCAGTTGGTAAGCCCATCAGGTCTAGCAAGCCAGCATGGTTTACCCGCGAGTTGACAACTTTAAAAAATAAAAAATCAAAACTTTACAAGAGTTTCAAGAAAACTAACTCTAACGCAGCTTATTCGCTATACATGATTGCCAGATCAAATTTTTCAGTCTTTAATAACAACTGTTAAAGGAATTACCTGTCTCGGTGCAAACTTCAGTTTCAGCGGGATCCTAAGCAGTGATGGTGTCTGGTCTGGTCTGGTGATCTGATCTGGTGTCCTGGTATTCATTAAGCGCTGGTCGAAGGAACTCGACGATCCCTATATTACTAAAACCCTTTATACTTCTCTAATACGTCCGATCCTAGAATATGGATCCTGTATTTGGGGTACCAAATTTATCAAGAGAGATTAGAATCGGTGCAAAAGCAATTTCTGCTGTTTGCTCTCAGGGGTCTCCCCTGGGATACTAACATTAATTTACCCTCTTACAGTAGTAGACTCCTACTAAATAAACCCCTATCTGATCGCAGAAAAATGCTTAGTGTTTTTTTTTTTACACAAACTTGTTAATGGTGAAATAGATTCTTCTGAACTAGTTAGCCAAATACGTTTTGCAGTTCCGATTAGACCTACCAGAAATTTTCTACCTATTTCCCTTCAAACTTGCAATACTAACTACGCCTTACATAACCCCTTCCGAATCCTATGCTCAATTTATAATGAGCTGTCCAGCTTATTTAATGGTTCCACTTCAAGTGTCTCGCTTAAAATAATAGTTTTGTATCATTTGTCTATGTGTTCGCGTCAATCGTAATCGTACGCTAAACGATGTGCCCCTCGGTCGGTGGTCTATTTATTGGCGTTGTGGAGAGAAATAAAAGAACACGTACATACGAAACAGTTAAGCATACATACAGCATATTGTGTGTATACGAAACCGCCTTGGTATACATGCACATGCACACAGACATCGATGTGTGATCACTCAAGTGTTGGTATTTTATGTACACGGAACCGACTTGGTATACATACATACTGACACTGAATACACAATAAAATAAAAAACAAGTAAGAAGGCTCTAGTCGAGAAATCCCGACTAGACGATACCCTGATCCCTATACTTTACGCGTAAAGTCAGTGCTTGCAAGTATGTGTGCGTGTGTGTACGACCATACTGCATACTGCATACTCAATTTCAAGGTTCCATATCTCCGGTGTTTCTTAACCGATTTTAATAAAAATTTCACAGATTGTTATTATTTTGATTAATAATTCAAATGCCATCTAAAGTTTTTTCAAACTCAAGATTTTATTGTTATCGATCCCATGTGTATATCGGAAACGGGATGAGTTATCGAAAATCGAAAACAAACTTGTACTGCCTAGGCATTAGGCGAGCTTAAGTTCGAAATCTGGAGTCTCTAGCTCTTATAGTCTCTGAGATCGACGCGTTCATACATACAGACGGACAGACGGACAGACGGACATGGCTATATCGACTCGACTGTTGATGCTGATAAAGAATATATATAGACTTTATGGGTTCGGAGATGCTTCCTTCTGCCTGTTACATACTTTTGCACAACTTCATGATACCCTTTTTTCCCATTTTTAATGGGATCAGGGTATAAAAAAAAAACGATTGTAGACAGCAATCATGACGACTAGAAAGTCAAAACGACTACAGCAGGAGACACCTGCAGCCGAAAGTACATTGGTGGATGAGTATGCTGAATAGTACGACAATACTGCAATTCAAGCATTAACACCAATTGTACCAAACAAAAATGCAGTAACAACAAAGAAGTTGGAGCAGCGACATGCCGCACAGTGTGACTACAGTACACAGCAGACATCACAACAAGAGGACGACTTACAATCAGTACAAAATTCAATACAAAATTCCATTTTTAAAGGAGCAACACCAGCTTAAAGAACATCGTTCAGCACTGGAACATCATCAATTGGCACAGGCACAACTACAAGACGACAACCTTGATTCTGATGACGACGATGGACAAGAAGAGCCCGATGGAAAATTTTATCAAACAAGTAAGTCTGTATTTTGTAAATTTACTAATTATGAAAATATAAATTGCTTGAGGAAGGCATTGAAAGGTCGTGCCAAAGAGTCTGTACAAGCACTGTTGTTATTACCTCAAAATGTTAACATTGTAATTGTTTAGAGGAGACACTATTTTGTGTTCACCTATGTTCGAAATCTGCAGAAAGTTTGTGATTATTTTACTTTATTGAAAACACCATAGTTGTTCATTGATTGCTTTCATTTATTTCAGTTTAACTAGCTTAGCTTAACTTTTATTGTTATTGCGCGTGACAACTATATGCTAACGCGCAACCGTAACCGACGAATGTATAACAAGGAGTGTGTGATAGAATTGGATAAGCAATGCCAAGCAGCCAGAAGTGTTATCTATGCAAATGAGATAAACACGCATGTGCAAGGCAAAGAGAACAATTAGAGATGCGTTATAAGTTATGTTAAGATTTAAATTTGGGTGCTTAAGATATTAGTAAGCTGCTGCTGCCTCCGATATGCTCCCCCCGTTGGAAGTGCAAGGGTTCCAACTGACTTGGTCTCAAGAAGCCGCACAGCGATCTTGCCAGCGGCTCGTTTGACAGTGCCGGCTGCAGTTTTGACAATTGCTACTCGCGAGACGCCGTCTGGTCCAGAAATCCTGCTCTCGACCCGGCCAAGTCGCCATTGAAGGGGTGGCAGGTACAGAGATATTTTGCAGGTGCGCTGGCGTTGTCGCTGGAAAATTCTTCTTGCGTTGTCGCGGCTTCTTCTTGGGCTCATCAGTCGGTTGTGGTTGTTGCTGATGTTGTTGTTGATTGCTGTTGTGCCTGCTGTACTTGCGTTTGCGTTTGCTGCAACTGTTGCTGCAGCTGCTGGATTTGCGCTTGCTGCTGCTGCTGATGCTGAAGCTGAATTGTTGCGAGGGCTGCTTGCTGCTGGGGCGTCGGTTGACGCATTGGCTCCGGCGTACCGGCCAACGCTGGCGAGGATTGTGCGAATATGTCTGCGGAATTGTTGCCATTGCCATTAGCTGCAGCTGACGCTTGTTGATGTGGTTGCTGATCCGAATGCGCATCTGAAGGCTTGACAGCTGCAGCTAAAAGTGAGTGCTTGTGAACAGCACAGCCTCCAGACACTATCCAGCCCAATTTGGTCTTCTGGAGCGTTGGCAAGTGGTTTGCGAGTCGAACTTGCCCAACGCAAAGCAAGTCGAAGAATATACCAGCGCCAATTAGCATATCGATCCTCTGACCCTTGTAAAAGAGTGGGTCAACGAGGTACAGGTTTTTGGGTATATTCCAGCCGGTGGTGTTTATGTCGAAGTGTGGCTGATGATCCGTTATTTTCTGCGTTACGACTGCAGAAAATGATCCTTCATATGAGCCTTTAGCTGATTGTGCGAAAATATCAGCTGATTTGTTGAGCGATAGCGACGATTTGCCTATGCCTGAAACTATTATGCTCAAATGGCGTAGATCCAACTGAAGGTGGTTAGCGAGACGTGCTGTGACGAAGTTGAGCTGCGATGCTGAATCCAGCAGAGCTCGGTAGGGAACAAAGGTGCCAGATCGATTTCTGACATATGCAGTTGCAAGCAGCACGTAATCAGTCTCGCTCTGTTTCAAAGGTATAGATGGCGATGTGGATGTGGAGACGAGTGTTGCGGATGTGGAGACGAGTGATGCGGATGTCGAGACGAGTGATGCAGATTGTTATTATTTTGATTAATAATTCAAATGCCATCTAAAGTTTTTTCAAACTCAAGATTTTATTGTTATCGATCCCATGTGTATATCGGAAACGGGATGAGTTATCGAAAATCGAAAACAAACTTGTACTGCCTAGGCATTAGGCGAGCTTAAGTTCGAAATCTGGAGTCTCTAGCTCTTATAGTCTCTGAGATCGACGCGTTCATACATACAGACGGACAGACGGACAGACGGACATGGCTATATCGACTCGACTGTTGATGCTGATAAAGAATATATATAGACTTTATGGGTTCGGAGATGCTTCCTTCTGCCTGTTACATACTTTTGCACAACTTCATGATACCCTTTTTTCCCATTTTTAATGGGATCAGGGTATAAAAAAAAAA
Organism: Scaptomyza cyrtandrae; assembly: GCA_035044605.1. Classification (NCBI taxonomy): domain Eukaryota; kingdom Metazoa; phylum Arthropoda; class Insecta; order Diptera; family Drosophilidae; genus Scaptomyza; species Scaptomyza cyrtandrae. The sequence continues at coordinate 7,422 of JAWNNS010000198.1, read as the reverse complement.
CGATTGTAGACAGCAATCATGACGACTAGAAAGTCAAAACGACTACAGCAGGAGACACCTGCAGCCGAAAGTACATTGGTGGATGAGTATGCTGAATAGTACGACAATACTGCAATTCAAGCATTAACACCAATTGTACCAAACAAAAATGCAGTAACAACAAAGAAGTTGGAGCAGCGACATGCCGCACAGTGTGACTACAGTACACAGCAGACATCACAACAAGAGGACGACTTACAATCAGTACAAAATTCAATACAAAATTCCATTTTTAAAGGAGCAACACCAGCTTAAAGAACATCGTTCAGCACTGGAACATCATCAATTGGCACAGGCACAACTACAAGACGACAACCTTGATTCTGATGACGACGATGGACAAGGAGAGCCCGATGGAAAATTCTATCAAACAAGTAAGTCTGTATTTTGTAAATTTACTAATTATGAAAATATAAATTGCTTGAGGAAGGCATTGAAAGGTCGTGCCAAAGAGTCTGTACAAGCACTGTTGTTATTACCTCAAAATGTTAACATTGTAATTGTTTAGAGGAGACACTATTTTGTGTTCACCTATGTTCGAAATCTGCAGAAAGTTTGTGATTATTTTACTTTATTGAAAACACCATAGTTGTTCATTGATTGCTTTCATTTATTTCAGTTTAACTAGCTTAGCTTAACTTTTATTGTTATTGCGCGTGACAACTATATGCTAACGCGCAACCGTAACCGACGAATGTATAACAAGGAGTGTGTGATAGAATTGGATAAGCAATGCCAAGCAGCCAGAAGTGTTATCTATGCAAATGAGATAAACACGCATGTGCAAGGCAAAGAGAACAATTAGAGATGCGTTATAAGTTATGTTAAGATTTAAATTTGGGTGCTTAAGATATTAGTAAGCTGCTGCTGCCTCCGATATGCTCCCCCCGTTGGAAGTGCAAGGGTTCCAACTGACTTGGTCTCAAGAAGCCGCACAGCGATCTTGCCAGCGGCTCGTTTGACAGTGCCGGCTGCAGTTTTGACAATTGCTACTCGCGAGACGCCGTCTGGTCCAGAAATCCTGCTCTCGACCCGGCCAAGTCGCCATTGAAGGGGTGGCAGGTACAGAGATATTTTGCAGGTGCGCTGGCGTTGTCGCTGGAAAATTCTTCTTGCGTTGTCGCGGCTTCTTCTTGGGCTCATCAGTCGGTTGTGGTTGTTGCTGATGTTGTTGTTGATTGCTGTTGTGCCTGCTGTACTTGCGTTTGCGTTTGCTGCAACTGTTGCTGCAGCTGCTGGATTTGCGCTTGCTGCTGCTGCTGATGCTGAAGCTGAATTGTTGCGAGGGCTGCTTGCTGCTGGGGCGTCGGTTGACGCATTGGCTCCGGCGTACCGGCCAACGCTGGCGAGGATTGTGCGAATATGTCTGCGGAATTGTTGCCATTGCCATTAGCTGCAGCTGACGCTTGTTGATGTGGTTGCTGATCCGAATGCGCATCTGAAGGCTTGACAGCTGCAGCTAAAAGTGAGTGCTTGTGAACAGCACAGCCTCCAGACACTATCCAGCCCAATTTGGTCTTCTGGAGCGTTGGCAAGTGGTTTGCGAGTCGAACTTGCCCAACGCAAAGCAAGTCGAAGAATATACCAGCGCCAATTAGCATATCGATCCTCTGACCCTTGTAAAAGAGTGGGTCAACGAGGTACAGGTTTTTGGGTATATTCCAGCCGGTGGTGTTTATGTCGAAGTGTGGCTGATGATCCGTTATTTTCTGCGTTACGACTGCAGAAAATGATCCTTCATATGAGCCTTTAGCTGATTGTGCGAAAATATCAGCTGATTTGTTGAGCGATAGCGACGATTTGCCTATGCCTGAAACTATTATGCTCAAATGGCGTAGATCCAACTGAAGGTGGTTAGCGAGACGTGCTGTGACGAAGTTGAGCTGCGATGCTGAATCCAGCAGAGCTCGGTAGGGAACAAAGGTGCCAGATCGATTTCTGACATATGCAGTTGCAAGCAGCACGTAATCAGTCTCGCTCTGTTTCAAAGGTATAGATGGCGATGTGGATGTGGAGACGAGTGTTGCGGATGTGGAGACGAGTGATGCGGATGTCGAGACGAGTGATGCGGTTTGAGGATGCGTTGTGTCGGGTAACTGAGACGTGGAGGATCTTGTGTCCATATGCAACAATGAATGGTGCTTCTGCTGGCAATGTTTGCAGTGACCAGACTTGCATTGCTGCAGACCATGCCCTTTGCGAAGGTAGGTGAGGCAGAGGTGCAGCCGTTTAGCTTCTTTGTAGCTCACGGTGGGAGCTAAATTTACGAATCGTGGGCATCTTGATAGGTAGTGCTCAGCAGATTCGCATAGGGCACACGATTGGGTTTTGTTGATGATGAGAGTGCCGCGAGCTTGTATGTTGGGCTTGCCCACCTGCTTGCCAAGTGTGTGCTCCATTTCGGCAGACCTTTTAGGGGCAATGCTTCCTCCCATTTCTCCTGCGTCGCTTGATCCAATTTGGATGTGGTGAGATGAATCAGCATTCCATCCGTTATTTGCTGCGCAAATGCCACTGTCGCTTAGTTGACGCAGACTGCTCGCCGAACCCCTTTCAACACCTGTGAGCCTAAATATGGAATGCACGTGTGCATAAAAGTGCAACAATTTATTATCTAATCGATTGATTAATAACTCCATGGCTTTTTCATAATTAGCTTCCGTTGGTTCGAAAGCGCGAATCGCTTCCAACGCTGCCCCTGTAAGGCATGATCGCAGATGCTGGAATTTTTCCGCGTTGCATAGTTCCTTGTTTTGGCCGACGACAGTATTGTACATGGCGAAGAAATCAGGCCAGTCAATATATGCACCGCCAAAAGTGGAAGCTGAAGTTGTGGTAGCCTTGAGAGACGCCCTGCGCTTCTTGGAGTACCAACTATATGCTAACGCGCAACCGTGACCGACGAGTGTATAACAAGGAGAGTGTGATAGAATTGGGTAAGCAATGCAAAGCAGCCAGAAGTGTTATCTATGCAAATGAGATAAACACGCATGTGCAAGGCAAAGAGAACAATTAAAGATGCGTTATAAGTTATGTTAAGATTTAAACTTGGGTGCTTAAAATATTAGTATGCTGCTGCTGCCTCCGACAATAATAAATATATTAAAATAACTATTTGGTGATCTAGCAATCAAAGTTGATAAAATGGATAGACTTATAAAATTAAATGATCTTACTAATTTAATTAATACTTTGTCCTTACTAGAGGAAAATGATCATTTACGAAATTCTACATTGGTGTCTGAATTGATTGAGAAACTACCTTTGTCACAGAGAATTGCTTTTATACAGTATTATTAAGAATCAAACAGTAATGATCCGAAAATATTACTTATACAAAAATGGATTGGAAAAAAGGCTAAGGCCGCTCAATACTTTAGTTTTGGGCAAAACAAATCCAAAGACTCGACACTGATTATATATATGTAAATTCTTGTGACAAATTTAGAAATTTAAACGTTGACAAACGATGGGAGCATGTTACAAAAAATCGACTTTGTATATCATGATTTGGCAAAAAGATTGAGTTAAAAAGGTAATTCCTCCTGATAATTAACACAATATTTGCTGCGGCAAGCTTGGCTTGGGCAGAATATCAATTTAAGTTTAACTTTTTAGCGAATCGGAGCTGGATGCTTTCAGATTGAATTTCAGAGCCGGGTCTGTTCACAAAACGTTTCAGAATCGTATTAGCAGAAATGCATTAAGCTGCCGGTGCATGTGCGCAGCCGAGCAGACTTGCATGCAGATCAGCTGATCGTTAGGGGTTGCCAGACTTGTATGCAGATCAGGTTTGATCTTAAGATAAAAGCTGAAAAGAAATTAAAGGGTGAAGATGGAATCGATTACCATAAGTCTTTGGCATAATATCTTCCAAACTTTTTTCTGTTTAAGTCTTCGATTAAATAAATCGATTGACCAAACTTTGCTATAGTGCTCGCTTTAGTTCCGACCGGAACTAATTTTGCACTATAAGTAGCGGAGGCATTACTCAAAACAAAATTACGCTGAATGACTTCTTGGAAGACTTCAAAAGATCGAGGTCGACAACGTAAATCATAAGTATTCTGGTTTTTTGTTGATGAAGATATATAAATTTAAGTTTATTTTTGTAATCGATAAGAAATGTAAGAAATGTAATTACTCGATGTATTGAAGTATAAAGAAAACTTCCGATATTTCTTATGACCCGATCGATAGTCGAAAAGAAAAAGACTTCTGACTAAGAATGAAAAACAGAGCGAATGAACGCAGAAAAGTCAAAGCTAATAATCTCCATTAATCTTATAAATCTTTTGTTATTGAATATATTAAGTGATGAACATGATTAATAAAAACGTTTAAGTGATTGAACAAAAAGTATATGATTTATTTGGATGTGGACAAGTGGAAAAACTAAACAAGCCGGTCGTTCGAGCCGGATATTAATCATAAATATATGTCCATACCAGGTAAAGCCCCAACATATGGTCCTTCGAGCCGGATATTAATAATAAATATATGCCCATACTAGGTAAAGCCCCAATATATGGTCCTTCAAGCAATTGACTGGCATGCGGACAGAAGTGGTTCATTTATTTCCGTTGTGGAAAGAAATAAAAGAACACGTACATACGATACAGTTAAGCATACATACATATAGCATATTGTGTGTATACGAAACCGCCTTGTTATACATGCATATGTATACGGAACCGACTTGGTATACATACATACTGACACTGAATTACACAATAAATTAAAAAAAAAAAAAACGATTGTAGACAGCAATCATGACGACTAGAAAATCAAAACGACTACAGAAGGAGACACCTGCAGCCGAAAGTACATTGGTGGATGAGTATGCTGAACAGTACGACAATAATGCAATTCAAACATTAACACCGATTGTACCAGACAAAAATGCAGTAACAACAAAGAAGTTGGAGCAGCGACATGCCGCACAGTGTGACTACAGTGCACAGCAGACATCACAACAAGAGGACGACTTACAATCTGTAACATCACAACACTCTGGACAAATGATACAAAGGCTACAAAATTCAATTTTTAAAAGAGCAACACCAGCTTAAAAAACAACGTTCAGCGCTGGAATATAAGGAGCAGCAACTAAAACTACAACATCAATTGGCACAGGCACAACTACAAGACGACAACCTTGATTCTGATGACGACGATGAACAAGGAGAGCCCGATGGAAAATTATATTATTGTACAGAAATTTGTAAATTTACTTACTATGAAAATATAAATCGCTTGAGGAAAGCATTGACAGGTCGTGCCAAAGAGTCTGTACAAGCACTATTGTTATTACCTCAAAATGTTAACATTATAATAAATATATTAAAAGAACGATTTGGTGATCCAGCTTACATAATACGTCACATATTAGAACAATTTAAAAGTTTTACACCAATCAAAGATGATAAAATGGATAGACTTATAGAATTAAATGATCTTCTTTCTAATTTAACTCAAACTTTGTCCTCACTAGAGGAAAGTGATCATTTACGAAATTCTACTTTGTCACAGAGAATGGCTTTTATACAGTACTATCAAGAATCAAACAGTAATGATCCGAAAATATTACTTATACAAAAATGGATTGGAAAAAAGGCTAAAGCCGCTCAATACTTTAGTTTTGGGCAAAACAAATCCAAAGACTCTACACTGATTATATCTGATGAATTGCCTCAGCCAAAGGTGAATAAATTTTGTAATTTCTGTAAAGTAAATAAACATTATGTAAATTCTAGTGACAAATTTAGAAATTTAAACGTTGAAAAACGATGGGAGAATGTTACAAAAAATCGACTTTGTATGTCATGTTTAGCAAAAAACATGCTATGAAAGATTGTAAGCGAAAGAAAATATGTAATGTTAACGGTTGTACGTATAGTGATAACACACTATTGCATAAGCATAAAAAACATATTCTGACAGATTAAGGTCCAATTGCAAACAATGTTCCACAGCAGCAGACTGAAATTGTGAAAAATTTCAACATTAACAATGTTCATAAAAATGAATTGCTTAAAATAGTCCCAGTCACTTTAATGGGACCAAAAAAGACAACTAACACGTATGCACTTTTAGATGAGGCATCAACAGTTAAAATAATTGATCACCAGTTAGCTAATGAATTGGAGTTGGATGGGCCAACTATGCCTCTGAAAATGCAATGGACTAACAATGAGACATATGAGCAGGAAGATTCTAAGGTAGTGAGTTTACGCATTAAAGGAAAACAGAATAATTCTAACACTTTTTTGTTTCGTAAAGCAAAAACAGTGTCTGCTCTTGATTTACCCTCACAGACTGTTGAGATAAATGATATAGCCGAACGTTGGATGTTTTTGAAAAACTTTAATTCGTGTTCGTATCAGAACGCACAGCCGAAAATACTTATAGGTCAATACAATTGGTCTTTAATAATTACACGTAAGTTACAACATGAATCTTATAAGGGTCCAGTAAGAAGCAAAACATTGCTAGGTTGGGTTGTGCAAAATTTAGACAGACAACTAAATCAGACATATCATACGTTTCTTGTAAACGCACAAAATGACGATAGACAAAATGACAAGGATGACTTGAGTATTTATTATACACTACCTAGTAAAATCCTATTGGACTATTGAAAGTTAACTTACTTATCTAGGAGATAAACCAACATCAATAAACGACAAAAGATGTTTGCAAGTTATTGATAAAGCCCTTAAAGAAACGGTAATAGATTTGAGTCAGGATTGTTTTGGAAAGAAGATAATGTGAAATTGCCAGAAAGTTACAACAATGCTTTCAGTAGACTTTTTCTATTGGAACGCAAAATTGACATAAATCCGACATACGGAATAAAATATCGAGGAATGAAAAAGAAGTTAAATGAGAACCAATCAGTCATTTCGGTATAGTCAACAGCAACAAGCCAGAGAAATTAAGGAATGTTTTTGATGCAGCAGCCAAATCCCACGACAAGTGTCTGAATGACTATCTCTTGACGGGAGTAGATCTTTATAATGAGTTTAGTTTAGTCTTACGCCCCCCAATAGGCCGATAGTGGAGCCGAATATGAGCAAGCAGAGAACGATGATGGCGCGTGTGACAGGATGATGACTCGGAAGTATAATCGGATGCTGAGCATCGAAATCCAGGCTCGAGTGCTTCAGACGGCCACCAACACGAAGAAGTCCAAACTCATCGATGAATGGGTTAAGCGAGGCAATAGAGCTGGATGATGTGATCGTCAGTCCGTCTTGAAGAGCCCTATGCTCATCACTCAGATTCGCCTTCTGGATGCTCCGCAAGAGTAGTTGAGTGCCTTTGTGTATCAAATCTACTGTTAGACTGGGATGCCTGATGCGATTCCGAAATTTATACATA
>JAWNNS010000196.1:0-11410 GCA_035044605.1 Scaptomyza cyrtandrae | reverse complement strand
TTTGCAGCACATTTGTAGAGAGCAATTGGATTGGGATGAGAGTCTTTCTGCTTCTTTGCACTGTTCTTGGAACAGCTTGTGTGCCGATATTTGCAACACAGAGCAAATAAAACTCCCTCGACTGGTCATTGTTTCAAAGGGCATCATCGAAGTTCATGGTTTTAGTGATGCGAGCATTGAGGTTTACGGTGGATGCATTTACGTTGTATCCATAACAGAGGGACGGCGCATAGCTCATTTGTTGTGCTCTAAGTCTCGAGTGGCACCCTTACGAACTCTCACAGTACCAAAGCTGGAATTATCTGCTGCTGCACTTCTATCTCAACTTATTCGCGAAGTAGCTCAAATGAATTTATTTAACTGTAGATACTATTGTTGGTCGGATTCGGCAATTGTTTTATCCTGGATACGAGATGAGCCTTCACGCTTCCAAAAGTTCACGGCTAATCGCATATCTTTAATACAGGAGCTAACGACAGGAATGGAATGGCGCTACGTACCAACGGAATGCAACCCGGCAGACATTCTTTCTAGGAGGAGCACTTCCCAGCGACCTTTTAGAATCATCGTTGTGGTTTCATGGTCCCGATTTCTTAACCAAAGGAGAGTGCGACTGGCCCGCATCATGATTACCGGCCCGTACGCTTCCTGAGCTGCGGCAAAGGGTGCTAATTATGTGTTTTCGAGCTAAACCGGTCCTGGCTGAGACAATCATGGCCGACCCCATAAAGGATATATATTATTGATCAGGATCAACAGCCGAGTCGATATAGCCATGTCCGTCTGTCCGTCCGTCTGTCTGTCAAACACACATACTTGCAAACACTGACCGTACGCGTAAAGTATAGGGATCAGGGTATCGTCTAGTCGGGATTTCTCGACTAGAGCCTTCTTACTTGTTACCTATAAATATTGTCACTTTTTCGTTAATAAAGTTAGTGTTTTAGTGTCTGAGCATCACCGCATTCAACTCTATTCACTCGTTTCTACCATCGCACTTACTGTGCGCATCGAAGAACCTCCCTCTCCGTAGTCCACCTAGTTACAAGTGCTAGTTGCGACGCCACTTAGTAGTCAGTTTATGTACTGAATACTTCCCTTCATACATACACAAACACCTTTGTTATCAAATATCTTAGCACCTTCAGTGCTTAACATTATTGAGAAACCATTTACTGCTGTTTTCCCAACCGATATAACATTACATTACAGTTCTGGTACATATAAGACAGTCTTGTTGTCTAGCCACACAGGCACACAACAACTTTACCACGGCCTCTCGCCGATTTTTAGCTTTTTCCCGCCAGTTCGATGCTTCTCAATGTATTGTTCGAAATCATCGAACAATTCGCATCGCGCACACATGTGTGATGCTGCGCCGCTGTCGACGCACCAAACACCACCGTTCATTTTTCGGTTCGTAGCAAGTGCGACGCACTTATTGACAAGAACAGCAGAGCCATAGTTTTGTCGTTTTGACTCTTCCATGACTTATAGTCCGCACTGGTATAACTTCCGTATTGGACACAATCGACCATATATCCTGATGAAACAACGCACTGCCTACCAGCAAGCACCACGTGTCAATTGGGAACTCATTGTCACTTTTTTCTACATTTAAGGCTTTAACTTAGTCACACATATACAGTTACTTTTAACCGTAATCTCGTTTTGCTGTCACCGCGCAGCGGAGTTGGTCGAATTGCGAATTGTCCGTGCTCAGCTCCATAAGATTTAGCTTCACAAGGTTCGATTGTGCAGCATCAAAGCTGCACCGCATTTCGCTGATCAACTTTAGTCGAGCCTGCAATTCGGCTTCATCGAAATGCGTTTAACGCATTAGGTCGCCGAGTTATTGATTGAGGACGGAGCCGCGTTTTGGTTATATTCGTCACAGACATTTTCAATTGTCACGTCACGATAGACTCACGGAAAAACGAAATGCAGACGAGATTAACGACAATTGTAAGTCACTGACCGCTGCGTTACCGAAAGTTCTATCGAATCGCATTGCTGAGCGTTTGCAGATAAGTGGCAGCTGCACTATTAGCAAGCTTGCGCGAATGAAAAATTGAGGGCGGGCAGGCAGAGATGAAAGAGTGTGAGTAAACCTAAAGCGCAACTTTTCAAATATAATTGCGTGTGTGAGCGAGATCGTAAATGTAAGCGCGCGAGCGCGTTTGTCGTGTTTGCATCGAATTGTGCAGAAGACACATAGATAATTATTGACACAATTAACACAATAGAAATTTGTTAGCGAGTGTGCTGAAGAACAAATAACATCCACAACGTTTGGTTGTTCGGGAGAGACTGATTTATTTGTTTTAAGCGATAGCCTTAACAGTTTATCGAGTACATTGATATACATTATACATTTTGGAAACTGCCAACTTAAAAGCTACATACAAACAAAACAACTTCTCGGCTTCGTCGATTAATATATAAAATAATAACTTAAACGTTTATTCAGCGAACATTTGATTATATGCCTACACAATTTCAAGTTCTTAATTTGAACGGCCAACCGCTTTGCCGGTTCAGCTACAACTATTCTTGATACATATTTAACTGGTATACTATCGATTATAAAAACTTAAACTGAAACTTCCCCTTCAGTTTTAGTCCAGCTCCGAATTGATGGCAACCATATCATTGACACTGTACTGCTTTTCTGGCTTTCTTGTTTTTTTATGAGTTACGGTTTTCTTTTTGTCCATTTGAAATGTAACGTTATTATTTAGCAAATTACTCAACGGTCTGGCATTGGACTCAAAATATTTTACCCTTTAACCCTTTAAAAATAAGAAGTTAAGCCCAAATAACGTTGTACTGCCTCCTTAACTTGACGAAACGAAAAATTATCTTTCGCTGACTTATTTTCTTCAGAAAGTTTATTTGTCGAAATCACTACCATTTCGCCGAGAAATTTTACCTTACGACTTAATATAATTGACACGGCAACGTTAAGGACTTTCTGTAATTTTTTAAAACCCTTCTTTTCGTCATCGGATTGAATTATAACAGCTTCTTTATTATCTAAGAAGGATAAAAGTCTAGGTCTCTGACTTCATCGGAGACGACTATCTTCATTTAAACTGGACTTGATTTCGGCTGCTCTGGCAATTTTTCGACATTTGCTTTTAAATTATTGTTTAAATGCGCAATCTCTACTTCTGGAGTTAACTTGTTACGTATGTCGACTGGTAACAAGTGTTGAAAAGCGCTTTGTAATTCAAGAATGCTCGTCCTTTGTGCCTAATGAGCTAACTCATGATTTTGTTTCTCATTAAGTTTTTCCGCTGCTTGAAAAACTACTTTTTTCCAACTTATCGATGCATTCACCAGTATCGCAACCGATTACTCCGTCGTACATACTATCTTCAATCAATCAATCTACTTGTATCGGTGACAACGATAATACAGGACTCTTTTTGTCCATTGTGCTGTGGCGTTTCAAATTTTTCAGGTTAGCTGTAAATTCACCTTGCTGTATTGTTTGTAGAATTATATTGCGAGCGGTCCAGTTCCATGTTACACAGCGTGGTCGTTGCTGATCTGTATGTCTTGTAGCATTGTAACTTGAAAACCTGTTGGTGTGTCGACAGGTATACAACTCTTCGCCTATTGTTGATTAAGTTGCAGCTAGGCTTATATTCTTTGTTTCCCTTTCCAGGTTGCTCGGAGAGATGATGGGAGGGGCTATCCATTTGTATGGAGTGCCATGCAAAAAGAGAGGTCCATAGAGCCATAGACTGTGCTCGTGTAACTTTCGTGTAGATATTCCTCTTGAGAGTACATCTACCTGAATTTTCGCTATTCGGTTGGCCACAAACGTAAGATATGTTGAAGACGGTGCAATAATCCATGAAAGAACAACGGTAGAATCCGACCAAATATCGCGTCGAATCCTGTCCGCGAGCTCAGCCTTCAATGATGCAGCACATAGTTCTAGACGAACTAATGACGGTTTTGCGGTAAGAGCCACTCGAGACTTTGAGCATAGTAAACGCACAAATATTCATCTGTTTCTGCGCCATATGCCTGTTCTGAAACATCCACATATGCGTGCAGTAGTTCGTCGTCCCCGACGAGTTTTGATTCCCAGAGTTTACCCCGTCTGGAGCGAACAGGCCTGGAGGTTCGAAGACTGGTGCCAGCTCCGATCAAATTACACGTTTTGTAATCTTTTTGCTGTGATGCTTTGTGTGCGGGCGCAAAGTTGATCCCTATTTGGCATCAAAATAAAGCCCAATGTCTTAACACAATAGTGTTCCAGTGTCTCGTCAAGCTTAACATCGCTTACTATGTCATCCTTGGGAGTAGTAGTCATCCCTTCAGGCAAAGGATCCTAATGGTGATCTGCTTATATGAAGTGAGGCTAAGTGATTCTGTTGCCAAAAACGGAACCAATGCTGATCCATATGTGACCGACCGCCTTAAATTGAAAGTATTTTAACTCATCATTTGGATTATTTCTCCAAATTATCATTTGATTAAATTGGTGTTCAGGGTTTATCCATATTTGACGATATATCTTTTCGATATCTGCCGTAAATACGTACTTATGTATTTTGAATCTCAGTAGAATTGACATGAGATCACTTTGTACCGTGGGTCCTACTTGCAATATGTCGATGTCTTACATGGTGATTTTTGTCGCTTGTTGGACTTTTACTGATATGTATTGGTGTATCGGTTTCTTAATCAGTTTTTATTGGTGGTTGCTGTGGTCGTTTATCTAATGATATGTCGCCTTGTTCTTGCCATTTCAACTAGGGTTCTATTAAAGCGTTCAGCTACTCCGTTTTGTTGTGGAGTGTATGGAACCGTCAGCTGCCGACAGATGCCCGCAGATATAAGATATTCATCAAAATCTTTGTTGATGTACTCAGTACCGTTATCGCTCCTGATACACTTCCCTTTCAAGCCTTTTTGACTCTCCAGCATTACAAATTGATCTTGTAATAATTTGTTCATCTCTAATTTGTGCTTTATAAAATACACATGTATAAGCCGACTCTTGTCATTTATTACAGTGAGATAGCTGCTTCCGCCAATGGATCACATCACTATGCAACATATCCAATAACTCAGTTGGTTTACACTTATTCTCCTTATTCTCCTTATTCTTAAGTTTACGCAGACTTTGCACATTTAAATGACCATAGCCATGCCAATTATACAACTCAGTCTTTGCTTGTGACATACACAATTTTCGGTTGCCCTTTGTTGACGTTTTTTGCCGATAATATTAGTAAGCCTTTGTTATCAAATATCTTAGCACCTTCAGTGCTTAACATTACTGAGAAACCATTTACTGCTGTTTTCCCAACCGATATAACATTACATTACAGTTCTGTTATTGTGTAGCCACACAGGCACACAACAACTTTACCACGGCCTCTCGCCGATTTTTAGTTTTTTCCCGCCAGTTCGATGTTCTCAATGTATTGTTCGAAATCATCGAACAATTCGCATCGCGCTGCCGACGCACCAAACACCACGGTTCATTTTTCGGTTCGTAGCAACTCCAGCAACTCATCGTTTATGATATTTCTCTCTTTTTCTTTACACTTTCTTTCTTTGTGGCCCTTCTTTGTACAATATTTTGCAAATTGTCCTTTTTGGCCGCACTTATAACATTGTAAACCACGGCGCCTTTCTGCCGTCGCTCCGTTGTTTTCTCTACCTTCCTTGCCTACCGAAAGCGCCGAAAATGACTGTATGCTTTCGTTGTGATTGCTGCTTTGCGCCGCTCGATCTCTCCTGCTAGCTCGCTTTCGACTGCGTGTAACTTCGGCAAATAATCACGCGCTTACAATGCAACTACAAAGTTCTCATAGGATGTAGGTAGACTTGCTAATAACATTATGACAACCAATTCATCTGGCAGTGTAAGCGAAAGCTTGTCGACTATATTCACAAACTGATTTACATGCCCCTGAACTTGCTCTCCCTCCGCTGGTGTGTGTAACTTTTCCAACTCGCTCCATATCCCATTTGCAGTGTCGCACTGTTTAATAGAGCTAATCTGCGACGCACTTATATGACTTATAGTCCGCACTGGTATAGCTTCCGTATTGGACACAATCGACCATAAATCCTGATGAAACAACGCACTGCCTACCAGCAAGCACCACGTGTCAATTGGGAACTCATTGTCACTTTTTTCTACATTTAAGGCTTTAACTTAGTCACACATATACAGTTACTTTTAACCGTAATCTCGTTTTGCTGTCACCGCGCAGCGGAGTTGGTCGAATTGCGAATTGTCCGTGCTCAGCTCCATAAGATTTAGCTTCACAATGTTCGATTGTGCAGCATCAAAGCTGCACCGCATTTCGCTGATCAACTTTAGTCGAGCCTGCAATTCGGCTTCATCGAAATGCGTTTAACGCATTAGGTCGCCGAGTTATTGATTGAGGACGGAGCCACGTTTTGGTTATATTCGTCACAGACATTTTCAACTGTCACGTCACGATAGACTCACGGAAAAACAAAATACAGACGAGATTAACGACAATTAACACAATAGAAATTTGTTAGCGAGTGTGCTGAAGAACAAATAACATCCCCAACGTTTGGTTGTTCGGGAGACTGATTTATTTGTTTTAAGCGATAGCCTTAACAGTTTATCGAGTAAATCGATATACATACATTATACATTTTGGAAACTGCCAACTTAAAGCTACATAAAAACCAAACAACTTCTCGGCTTCGTCGATTAATATATAAAATAATAACTTAAACGTTTATTCAGCGAACATTTGATTATAAGCCTACACAATTTCAAGTTCTTAATTTGAACGGCCTACCGCTTTGCCGGTTCAGCTACAACTATTCTTGATACATATTTAACTGGTATACTATCGATTATAAAAACTTAAACTGAAACTTCCCCTTCAGTTTTAGTCCAGCTCCGAATTGATGGCAACCATATCATTGACACTGTACTGCTTTTCTGGCTTTCTTGTTTTTTTATGAGTTACGGTTTTCTTTTTGTCCATTTGAAATGTAACGATATTCTTTAGCAAATTACTCAACGGTCTGACATTGGACTCAAAATATTTTACCCTTTAACCCTTAAAAAATAAGAGGTTAAGCCCAAATAACGTTGTACTGCCTCCTTAACTTGACGAAACGAAAAATTATCTTTCGCTGACTTATTTTCTTCTGAAGGTTTATTTGTCGAATTCACTACTATTTCGCCGAGAAATTTTACCTTACGACTTAATACAACTGACACGGCAACGTTAAAGACTTTCTGTAATTTTTTAAAACCCTCCTTTTCGTCATCGGATTGAATTAAAATAGCTTCTTCATTATCTAAGAAGGATAAAAGTCTAGGTCTTTGACTTCATCGGAGTTTTAACTGGACTTGATTTCGGCTGCTCTGGCTTAAAATCCTCAAGCAATTTTTCGACATTTGCTTTTAAATTATCGTTTAAATGCGCAATCTCAACTTCTGGAGTTGACTTGTTACGTATGTCGACTGGTAACAACTGTTGAAAAGCGCTTTGTAATTCAAGAATGCTCGTCCTTTGTGCCTTATGAGCTAACTCATGATTTTGTTTTTCATTATTATACCCTGATCCCATTAAAAATGGGAAAAGGGGTATAATGGTTTTGTGCAAAAGTATGTAACAGGCAGAAGGAAGCATCTCCGACTCCATAAAGTATATATATTCTTGATCAGCATCATTAGCCGAGTCGATATTGCCATGTCCGTCTGTCCGTCCGTCTGTCCGTCCGTCCGTATGTATGAGCCAACCGATCTAAGAGACTTTAAGAGCTAGAAACTCCAGATTTGAAACTTAAGCTCGCCTAATCCCTAGGCAGTACAAGTTTGTTTTTGATTTTCGATAACTCATCCCTTGAATTTTGAAAACTTTGAGTTGGCATTTGAAATAATGAAGAAAATAATGACAATCTGTGAAATTTTTATTAAAATCGGTTAAGAAACACCGGACATATGGGACATTGAAGTTGTGTATGCAGTATGCAGTATGTGCGTACATACAAACACACATACTTGCAAACACTGACTGTACGCGTAAAATATAGGGAACAGGGTATAGTCTAGTCGGGATTTCTCGACTAGAGCCTTCTTACTTGTTTTTCATTAAGTTTTTCCGCTGCTTGAAAAACTACTCCTTTTCAACTTATCGATGCATTCACCGCATTCAATGTATCGCAACCGATTACTCCGTCGTACATACTATCTTCTTCACGGACGACATGAAAAAAAAATTTTAATTGGAACACCATCAAGACTTGTCGAAACTATGAAAGAACCCAAAGTGTAAACCTTTTTCCCACCAATACCAAGCAATTCTTTTACATTCGACTTAAGAGCAACTGGGTAAACTTGCTTGTAAATTGTTTCCCGAATAGTATTATTATAACCTGTCCTTACTAACCACAAAACACCGGAAACACCGGAGATATGGAACATTGAAGTTGAGTATGCAGTATGCGCGTATACACATACACACATGCTTGGAAGCACTGACTGTACGCGTAAAGTATAGGGTTCAGGGTATCGTCTAGTCGGGATTTCTCGTCTAGAGCCTTCTTACTTGTTTTTACAGCAGTTGTTTGGCTTTAAAGTACTAAATTTTTTGTAGTTGTAGTGCGCTTGGTTTTAATTGTGCCACAAACTATGCAACGGAATAATTCCGCCATTGGCTGGCGCCATCTTTATTCCGTGGTCAGCGCCACCTATGGCTATTCAGCTGATTAGGTGAGCGCTAATAATTATAGAAATGCAACACTTGCATTGCTCGGGTCACCACCGATCGCGAGATGGGGCTTCATCCCGGATGCGGGTCGTGGCCTCGCTCTCTTTGAATTTTGACCGTCGCGACCGGCAATCGTATGTTACGTGCGTTAATAAACTTATACAAGGAATTTTTTTTTCTCCTCGTGCAAGTGATAACCTTAAGATGCCATAATTAAATCGCATCCATGAAGCCGAACAATTTAAAATAAAATAAAAAGACAAATACAACCCCAGCCGCCGTCAACGCCCAAAAACCCAACAAAGACAACAAAAAAAAAAGAAAGAAAACAAGTGCAAGTGCATAACCTCGCGGAGCGACCGAACATAACCTTTAACATGCTTAATTTTCATTGCAGCAGGAAGCCTCGTCTTATTCCATGCAGCACATTGCGTCAGTTTAAAGTGTCAAAAGCAAGAAGAAAGTTGCCCAGCTTCCAGCATCTAGCATTCATCTCCTTCTTGCTTCGGTTGCTTGGTTTGTATATTGATCCGGTTTATTTTTTGTGGTTAGCAAGGACAGGTTATAATAATACTATTCGGGAAACAATTTACAAGCAAGTTTACCCAGTTGCTCTTAAGTCGAATGTAAAAGAATTGCTTGGTATTGGTGGGAAAAAGGTTTACACTTTGGGTCCTTTCACAGTTTCGACAAGTCTTGATGGTGTTCCAATTAAAATTTTTTTTCATGTCGTCCGTGAAGAAGATAGTATGTACGACGGAGTAATCGGTTGCGATACTTTGAATGCGGTGAATGCATCGATAAGTTGAAAAGGAGTAGTTTTTCAAGCAGCGGAAAAACTTAATGAAAAACAAGTAAGAAGGCTCTAGTCGAGAAATCCCGACTAGACTATACCCAGATCCCTATACTTTACGCGTACAGTCAGTGTTTGCAAGGGATTAGGCGAGCTTAAGTTCCAAATCTGGAGTCTCTAGCTCTTATAGTCTCTGACATCGGATGGCTCATACATACGGACGGACGGACAGACGGACAGACGGACGGACAGACGGACATGGCTATATCAACTCGGCTGTTGATGCTGATCAAGAATATATATACTTTATGGGGTCGGAGATGCTTCATTCTGCCTGTTACATACTTTTGCACACAACCATTATACCATATAAATAATCGAGTCTTCTGCCTAAAAGTATGCCGTTAAAATTCTCTAATCGCCTGCGCGATACGCTATTTAATTACAAATAGAAAAAAGGAATAAAGTAAATAAAGTAATATAAATATTTCCGCACAAAAATAAAATAAAATAAAATAAAAATTTATCCAAAAAATAATTATAAAATTATATATAAATAATAAATATATATATGTAAATAAATTTCTTTTGTAAAATGTAAAAAATAAAAAATATTGTTTTGTAAATTATTAAACTTAAGGAAAAACAAACCCTAGTGAGTTGAGTTTTTTTTCATGCATAACTAAATACTAGAATAATATATATATATAAAAAAAAAAAAGAACCCGATTTCCGTAAATAGAAAGATTTGAAATCCCTACGGGTATCGCTATAAATATTAATTTTTTTTAGTTTTTGAATATGAAGATAATAACAAGTAAGAAGGCTCTAGTCGAGAAATCCCGACTAGACGATACCCTGATCCCTATATTTTACGCGTACAGTCAGTGCTTGCAAGTATTTGTGCGTGTGTGTACGACCATACTGCGTACTGCATACTCAACTTCAAGGTTCCATATCTCCGGTGTTTCTTAACCGATTTTAATCAAAATTTCACAGATTGTTATTATTTTGATTAATAATTCAAATGCTATCTAAAGTTTTTTCAAATTCAAGATTTTATTGTTATCGATCCCATGTGTATATTGGAAACGGGATGAGTTATCGAAAATCGAAAACAAAATTGTACTGCCTAGGGATTAGGCGAGCTTAAGTTCCAAATCTGGAGTCTCTAGCTCTTATAGTCTCTGAGATCGACGCGTTCATACATACAGACGGACAGACGGACAGACGGACATGGCTATATCGACTCGACTGTTGATGCTGATAAAGAATATATATACTTTATGGGGTCGGAGATGCTTCCTTCTGCCTGTTACATACTTTTGCACAACTTCATGATACCCTTTTTTCCCATTTTTAATGGGATCAGGGTATAAAAATTATAAAATAAGAATTTAATTCTGCTTTGATAAAAATGTTTAAAAATCAAATAAAAACAATTATAATTACTTTTAACTGCTAGTAGAATAAAAAAAAAAAACAATGCCTATTGATAATAAATTTAATAATTGTATCTTATTTTAAAAACGAATCTATAATTTTTTTCTTTTGGGAGTCACGCAGCGAAGAAATGTGAGAAGTAGGAACTGGAATGTCGTTTAGCTTAGGGATCCTCCCACAAATAATGTAGTGGAATAGGAGGATCATGGTAGGGTGGGCAACAGCTGGACTCAACATCAGTCCAGCGCAGCCAAACGGCAAACGAGAGTCGCCTCCAACAACTATTATGAGAAGTGTGTCTGTAGTCTTGTCCTTCCGTTTCCGCACCCGTTTCCCCCTGTTTAGTTGAATCATTGATTGATGATATGAGCACCGCGAGAGTATAGTATTAGAAAATAATAGAAATGGAACCTGCCCTTTCTACCGATCAAAA
>JAWNNS010000194.1:0-15228 GCA_035044605.1 Scaptomyza cyrtandrae | reverse complement strand
GTCCCCGCGGAGATTCAAACCACGGACCCCTCCAAATTAAAATCATGTGATAAAGACAAAAACATTTTTTTAGTGATCACGCGGTTGCAGTGCTTGCAAGTATGTGTGCGTGTGTGTACGACCATACTGCATCAAAATAATAACAATCTGTGAAATTTTTATTAAATTCGGTTAAGGAACACCGGAGACATGAAACCTTGATGTTGAGTGTGCAGTATGGTTCATATTAGTGTTTTAACGAAGTCCACTTTAGCTTTGTCGTTCGCATGACTCCCAGTCAATTATCGCTATTTTTCTTGTCTGGTAATACAAATTTACTTACTATTATTTTATATAATTTATATTCCATTCCATTTATTCCAATATGCGTCTATGGTATAGCAAAATTGAATTTTCTTTTGGGATTTCTTTTGAGATGGTTTTATCGTCGATAATCTAACGACAGCCAGTGACACGAGAGGGTGTTTCCACACCCAGGTTGGCAAAAGAAAGGTCTGCCCCGTTTGCAAGCAAACTCTGACCTAACTGACTTCAGCGTCAACTGAAAATCTTAGTCCGCCCGCGCCATCCACTTCAAATCCAAGGTGGCCCAGCTCCTTTCAGTCTCTACAGTTTAGATCGCAAGCGAGACTAACTGCAAGTTTCGACCAAATTGCAATTGCCCAATTCAGAGGACAACAATATGTCGCAGGGTTCCAAAAAAATGCAGCCAGATCTAACGAATATGGCCGAGCTTGCTTCAGCAATCTGTAGCTGAAGGCCTAAGAGTAGCCATGGTCGAGCAGTCTCGACTAATTGCTAGTAGCTTAGTCGATCAGACCAATAATAAAAGAGAAGTAAGAGAAGTGAAGTAGAGACTCAGTCTGCTGAACAATTCCTTCGGTTGCCAGTAACCACGGGTTCCGGCCAGACTCAATCGGCAAGGAACTTTGAAGCATCCCATTATTCACCTCCTTCGGCATCTCAAACGCATGCTGGTGTTAAGTCTTACCCCGCGGCAGTCGCGCATAGTAGAGGAGAGAAAGGGTCAAGCATCCGATCAGATCGGGTAAGCCAAATAATGGCAAGTTGGAAAATCCGATTCAACTGAAAGGATACCATGACCATTGAGGATTATATATATAGGGTCAAAGCGTTGACCAAAGAGACCTTGGAGGGGAATTTTAATTTAACAGCCCGAAACGCGAGTAATTTGTTCGATGGAGGCGCCAGTGAATGGTACTGGCGATATCATAAAAGTGTTTCGGAGGTTTACTGCGCGGCTCTTCGTAACCAATTCAAAAACGACCGTACGGACAGGAGCATTAGAACTGAAATCGAACGTCGCAAACAGCGATCCAATGAATTGTCGACGATTTTTATGGCGCGATCGCGTCATTAGCTGACAGACTTTTCGAGCCTATGTCGGAAAAGGCATTAGTCGAAACCGTAAGAGCCAACTTGTTGAACGAGATTTAACACAATATATTGTACGAGGAAGCTAGTTCGTTGAAAGGCGGCCCTTAGACGTTTAGTGGGTTCGCGAGAGATCTTCTTGCAATCCGTAGCTAAAGGCAAACAACCAATATTTCCTTCTCGACCGATACTTCGGCAGGCTAATGCCCTTTCGGAAAGTGAAGGTTAGGATTTGTCGTACGAAGAAGTCAAACAAGATAGGAGCAGGAGACATATTGTGTTGGAATTGTGCCGGTATCAAGAGAGCATGGCAGACACATACAAGCCTAGTTGCCGAAACTGCAGCCTGAACACGGCAAGAAACTCAGCTCCGCGTGCACCGCAGAAAAGTGCACGCAGACAATTGATCAGCAATGCAATACAGATTAAATAAGCAGTTAGATGAAAATTCCATACTACCCGACCTGATTCAGCCCCCAGACGTAACATTCAACACTCGTGTTGACCTATTCATTTAACAACCAAGCCGTTCAAACCGTCGTCAAATTGAATTTAAAACAAGTAAGAAGGCTCTAGTCGAGAAATCCCGACTAGACGACACCGTGATCCCTATACTTTACGCGTACAGTCAGTGCTTGCAAGTATGTGTGCGTGTGTGTACGACCATACTGCATTTACTGGTCAGTGCTCGCAAGTTTGTGTGTGTGTATGTACGACCATACTGCACACTGCATACACAACTTCATTATTTCATATCTCCGGAGTTTCTCATCCGCATTCAATAAAAAATTCACAGATTTTCATTATTTTGTTTAGTAATTCAAATGCCATCTAAAATTTTTTCAAATTCAAGATTTTATTGTTGTCGATCCCATGTGTATATCGGAAACGGGATGAGTTATAACTTGTTCTGCCTAGGGATTAGGCGAGCTTAAGTTCCAAATCTGGAGTTTCTAGCTCTTATAGTCTCTGAGATCGACGCGTTCATACATACAGACAGATGGACAGACCGACATGGCTATATTGACTCGACTCTTGATGCTGATCAAGAATATATATACCTTATAAGGTCGGAGATGCTTCCTTCTGCCTGTTATAAACTTTTGCACAAAACCATTTTTAATGGGTTCAGGGTATAAAAATTGGAGGAAAACTTAAAAATGCATCATCGACAACATGTTCAGTACTACATGAAAAAGATAAGTTAGATCATCTTGCATTTTGCCGTTGGAGAAACAATGCGTAAAACATTTTCTGCAAACATCAAAATTGCAGTCGACAAGAAACTCATCACTCGACTCTCATTTTTGGAAAACGCTTCAGCCCTTGGGGAGAGTCGTGATCTAGCAACACACAACAGATTTTTGTGCTTGGAAAAACAACTCACCCAAGATTCATGGACTATGTACGAAGCCCTGGCCGCTATTTCATACCACATCACTTTGTAGTCAAGGCCGACAGCCCTACAACAAAATTAAGAGTAGTTTTTGATGCTTCTTCAGTCGCGTCCATTTGGAAATTCACAGCGGACATTGAAAAAATGTATCGTCAGATTTGAATGACGGCGGAAAACAATTCATCAGAGGATCTAAAATACTACAGACTTAAAACAGGCTTAAAACACAGCACCATTCTTAGCCACGAAATGTCTACAGTATCTGGCAAAAGGCAAGAAACTTCCATTAGTAGCTGCTGCGTTGGAAAATGATTTTTATTTTGACGACTCCATAACAGGGGCGCATACAATACTACACTCTTCAGAGTCAACAACTGAACAAGCTCCTACATAGTTGGGAAAATGGTGTAGTAACAAGATTTAACTACTACACGAAGTTCCAAAGGAAGACATAGTCTCAAATGTTCAGCTGGAATATACCACATACTAGGATTGCTCCTTTAAAACCCTTGGAATCACTTGGATCACCAAATAAGGTCTCTTATGTGGTAAAACTGATAGATAATATATTAAGATGAAATATAATGTCTTCAGGGTCTCTGGGACTAGACTCACCAGTGGTCATAAAGTCAATAATCTTCATGCTACATTTTACAAAGAAAAGATTTGATAACAAAGAAGACCTTCCAGCCCATATTCAAGTTGAATGGAAACGCTACAGGGAGGATTTGAAAATCCACAACACTAATCAAGTACCCCGTCGCATATTTCGTTGAAAAATACCTGTGTCAACAGAAATTCATTTTGTTGATGCTTCAAAAAAGGTATTTGGAGCTGCCATATATATATACATTAGGACAAACAATCTACTATCCAATTGTTGTGTCAACAGAAATTCATGCTTTTGTTGATGCTTCAAAAAAGGTATTTGGAGCTGCCATATTATTGGACGTAGATGTACTAACGGACAGTACATTCAAGTGGCACAACGATACCAAGCACCGGCTTGTATAAAGAGACCCACCTCCCGCCCATCCGACCGAGGGGCGCACCGCGTAACGTGCGGTTACGATGATCGCGAACATGTAGACAAATGACGTAAGATTATTTTTTTTAGAGAGCATGCAGAAGTTGTACTAGTTATACGGTGGGAAAGATTGTTATATACTGAACATAAGATCCGAAAATGGTTATGGATAGCATAGTTAGAAAAGCAAGCATGCAGGGCTGTTGGTAAAAAATGTCTACTACTTCTAATAGGTACAGCAAAGTTAATTTGGTTTATTAGTATGGGGGAATCTATTTCACCATTTATTGATTTGTGAACAAAGGTTATTGCTAGCATAGTTCTACGATGATTAAGAGAGGGAAGATTTATTAGTAAAAGTCTACTGTGGTAAGCAGGTAAATTAGTACTATTGATCCCCTACTTAACAAAAACTCTTTATGTGTCTCTTGTCCGACCTATTCTTGAATATGGATCTTGTATATGGTATCCCAAATATATATGGGTATATACATAAGGACAAACTAGCTACTATCCAATTGTTGTGTCAAATCGCATCGAGCCCCAATCAAAGATAATACTATCATGGATTAATTGTCTAGTATCCATTCGGGACAAGTTTGTCGCCACAAGAGTTGGGTCAATTCAACGAACAACGCTGCAAAAGGAATGGAGACATGTTACTACAGAGAATAATGCGGCTGACGTACTGTCCAGAGGAATAACTGCTGCTAAATTTGCCAAAAACAGCATGTAGTTTCATGGTCCCTTGTCCTTACTTGGCTCAGTTTTAAAATGGCCACCACCATTTGTCGCTACTGAAGATGAGGTGGAATATTCCAAGGAATAATCAGAAATCAATTATAACTATCACCAGAAAAGAGGACTTAATTTATACGAGTAAGAAGCTAATCGAGAAATCCCGACAAGACAACACCCTGAACCCTATACTTTACACGTACAGTCAGTGCTTGCAATTAAGTGTGTGTGTATGTACGCACATACTGCACACTGCATACACAACTTCAATATTCCATATCTCCGGTATTTCTCATCCGCTTTCAATAAAAATTTCACAGATTTTCATTATTTTGTTTAATAATTCAGATGCCTTCTCAAAGTTTTTCATATTCAAGATTTTGTTGTTGTGGATCCCATGTGTATATCGAAAACGGAAAGAGTATACGAAAACAAACTTGTACTGCCTTGGGATTAGGTGAACTTAAGTTCCAAATCTGGAGTCTCTAGCTCTTATAGTCTCTGAGATCGGTTGGCTCATACATACGGACGGACAGACGGTCATGGCTATATCGACTCGGCTGTTGATGCTGATCAAGAATATATATACTTTATGGGGTCGGAGACGCTTCCTGTTTCCTGTTTCTTTTGCACAAAACCATTGTTTAGAGGAGACACTGTTTTGTGTTCACCTAAGTTCGAAATTAAAAGTTTGTGAAATATTTTACTAAATGCAAACACGAAAGCCTTGCATTATTTTCTATCATTTTGGCTTAACTTTTATTGTTATTGCGCGTGACAATTTTGTGCTACAGCGCAGAATTAGATGAGCAATGCCAAGCAGCCAGACGAAGTGTTAGGCAAAGACGACAATTAGTGCAAGGCAAAGACGACAATAAGTGAAGCGCAAGTTATGCGTTATAAGTTACGTTAGGTTTGTAATTTATGTGCTTAAATTATATGTAAGCTGCTGCTGCCTCCGACAACCATTATACTCTTTTTTCCCATTTTTAATGGTATCAGGGTATAAAAACAGCGACGGGGTCACCAAATGTTTAGAGGAGGCTCTATTTTGTGTTCACCTATGTTTGAATTGTTCCAAAAGGTTTGTGATTGTTTTACTTAATGTAAAACACGATAGTTTTATTTTGGTTGGTTTCTTTTATTTCAAAAGGGTATAATGGTTTTGTGCAAAAGTATGTAACAGGCAGAAGGAAGCATCTCCGACCTTATGAAGTATATATATTCTTGATGAGCATCAACAGTCAAGTCGATAGCCATGTCCGTCTGTCCGTCTGTACGTATTATGAACGCGTCGATCTCAGAGACTATAAAAGCTAGAGACTCCAGATTTGGAACTTAAGTTCGCCTAATCGATCACTCTTCCCGTTTCCGATTTACAAATGGGATCGATAACACAAAAATCTTGAATTTGAAAACTTTGAGATGGCATTCGAATCAAAATTCATTAATTAAAATAATAACAATCTGTGAAAAAATATTAAAAATCTGTACAATTTTTATTGAAATCGGTTAAGAAACACCGGAGATATGGAACATTGAAGTTGAGTATGCAGTATGCAGCACTGACTGTACGCGTAAAGTATAGGGTTCAAAGTATCGTCTAGTCGGGATTTCTCGACAGTACTCACCAGTAGTTCGTTATGCTACTATTCGTATGGTCTTGGCTATAACTATGGCAGCCGAATATGCGCTGTTTTTTCACCAACTGGAGATGTGCTCAAGCTGAAGAAATCGCCATATGGCTTAAAACAAGCAGGCCGTGTCTAGAACGCAGCTCTGGATAGCGTGGATTGGCTACAGGGCATGTGCAAGTGAACCGTGCCTATACGCGAAGACTTAAAAGACGAAGATGATCAAAGTGATTGCTGTAGCCGTTGATGACTTGCTGTTGGCGTGCTTAGACGTGAGTGAAATGGAGGCGTTTAAAAAAACTCTTGCTTCTTCAAGTTGTAAATAAGGGCTTAGTGGAAAACTTCCTTGGTCTGAAATTGAAACGAGAAGGCGAAACTTTGGCGATTCGTGTTGGTCTGAAGAAGCATATAATGGGACTGCTTTACATATCATGGGCATGGACAATTGTCGCACGACGTCTACGCCATTGTAAGCCATTTTCCAAATCAACTGTCAAAAAATGTGTAACTGTATATGGCGAAAAAAATTGCAGGAAACTTAAAGGTGCATTGTCGACAACAAGTACATGTTCAGTACTACATGAAAAAGATAAGTTGCTTATACGAACTGGGGTGGGGTCTTTGAAATAGCCATTTTTTTGACACGCTTCACAAATAATAACAAGTAAGAAGGCTCTAGTCAAGAAATCCCGACTAGACGATACCCTGATCCCTATACTTTACGCGTACAGTCAGTGCTTGCAAGTATGTGTGCGTGTGTGTACGACCATACTGCATTTTGCATACTCAAATTCAAGGTTCCATATCTCCGGTGTTTCTTAACCGATTTCAATAAAAATTTCACAGATTGTTATTATTTTGATTAATAATTCAAATGTCATCTAAAATTTTTTCATATTCAAGATTTTATTGTTATTGATCCCATGTGTATATCAGAAACGGGATGAGTTATCGAAAATCGAAAACAAACTTGTACTGCCTAGGGATTAGGCGAGCTAAAGTTCCAAATCTGGAGTCTCTAGCTTTTATAGTCTCTGAGATCGACGCGTTCAGACATACGGACGGACAGACGGACATGGCTATATCGACTCGACTGTTGATGCTGATAAAGAATGTATATACTTTATGGGGTCGGAGATGCCTCCTTCTGCCTGTTACATACTTTTGCACAAAACCATTGTACCCTTTTTTCCCATTTTTAATGGGATCAGGGTATAAAAATCGTAGACAGTAAGGGAAATGGGAGGACCAAAGTCAATTGAATTGAAGATAGATAATATATGAAGAACTTGGTGACGATGTTTTTCTTTCTGTGCCCTCCCTACCTGTAGAATCGAATGAACTTGTGGGATTCTACCCTATTAATGTTAGTGCGTGTGAATTAGATTAGGTGCCCAAATTAACAAGATTTTAATTTCTCATATTCAACATTTACTTTATAATGCCTTCATGGCTGTATATTTGCTGCAGCAATCTTTGCTTGGGCAGCCGGTGCATTCAGCACAATTTTAATTCAAATAAGTCCAAGTAGAGTCTGGATGGTCGCAGATTATTTTTTAATATGCGCGTCTGCGAGCACGAAAGTTTTGCACTTGTCATAGCGGAAATGCGTGAAGCAGCCGGTGCATGTGTTGACAGCGCAGCCGTGAAGACTTGCATGCCGATCGATAGGGGCTGCCAGATTTGCGTGCAGCTCAGCTGACGGTTGGGGTTGCCAGACTTTCACCTTTGGCGGTCAAATCGCCGTTAAGGTTTGATTCAAATTTAAATTATAATAATAATAATTAAAGTTACTAAAGTTGATTTAGGTCGATTCTTCGAACCCTTACATCATAGAGCATGACCTTTCTCTTAATAGAATCATAGCATAAGACCATAGCATAAAAATGCAAACACAGATTGAAAAACATTTTATTTTTTTTAAGTGAATACGCGAGGCAGAAGTAAAAAATTTTTTTTGTTTTTTTTGTGAGCAATAAATTTGTTTGTGGATGTTTGAAGGGAAGTATTCAGTACATAAGCTGACTACTAAGTGGCGTCGCACCTAGCACTTGTAACTAGGTGGACTACGGAGAAGGCGGTCCTTCGATGCGCACAGTAAGTGCGATGGTGGAAATAAGTGAATAGTATTGAATGCGGTGATGCTAAGACACTAAAACACTAACTTTATTAACGAAAAATTCACAATATTTATAGGTAAAAATAGCTAAGTTTACATTTTTGTGTTGTCAGTTAAATTGGGTTATTGAGTTTTCAGCAATTGCTTGCTTATGCTGAATTGCCTGGGGGTTGCCTGACCGCTGCGCTAATAACGCATATTGTGCAGTCAGCATTATTCTGTGTAGTCAGCGATATTTTGTTTTCTGTTTTCTGACCTATGGTATCGAATACAAGTTTAATTGTGTCAATATGTGGTATGTGCATGGTTTTGAAATAGTCTTAATTGTGTTGACAATTGTGTGTCATTTCTTATATAATTGGTTTATGCCTTATGATTTAAATGCGTGTTGACTTGTATGCACCTAAACATTCTCCCGGCCGTTGAATCGGTGATCAACTATCATCTACATCCAGTTTGAATCGTCTTGGGGATGCTGATGGCACGGCTGTGTTGGCAGCCTCATTCCTTGTAGCTATTGGTTTAAAAGTCCAGAAGCGTTTCTTGCGTAGTGAATGTTCTCTGACATGTTGAGTTTTATAAGAGGTCTTTAAGTTGTGTCTGGCTTGATTATTTCGCCAAAGTGAGCATAGTCTTTTTTCACTTGACTTATAATGATGTTGAAGGTGCTGATGCTAATTTCTGAGTTGCGTGCAGTACAGCCTGATGACAGCGACAGTAGTCCGGTGTCTTTTAGTTGTATAGTAGATGGGGTTACATTGCATTCGGCTTGTAGTTCCATTACAGAATGCGTTGCAAAGATCCAGTTATTAGGATGGTGCGTTTTTGTCCATACCATCTTAGTTGCTCTGTGAGCTACTTGAAACATGGTTGGTGTTTTGTTGTTAAAGAGTTGAAGTTCACACCGATTGTCGGGTTGTATGGCATCGGTGTAGATCGGCTGTTGTGAGTCCCATGAATTTATCTCTATGGTTGTTAACAGCTATAATAGATGTTTTAAGCTTAAATAGTCGCCAGCTTGTTCAATCTGAATTGGCACAATGTTGAACAGTTCTAATATTTATGTTAACACTAGTGGTAGTATTATTCTAAATATTACATGAAAGTCGGTGACGTTGCTTCTGCTCGCATAATTCTGTATAAGTGAATAATGTTGGATGATGTCACTGGTACCATTTGATCTGGCGGCAAATGATACCGCATTTGGTATTAGAGAGGTATTAGAGATCAATATTGGGCTGATTGTATGGTGGCGAATTCCAGTTAGCACATCGACTATTTCTGATTGCATGCGTTGAAGGGTGGCTGCTAACAGTGTTAATTGGGTTGTTAACGTCAGGTTAGTCTCCGTGAGACGCGCACCAGTGTACTTTCCTCTGGTTTGGCAAATAGTTTTAGCCGCTTGTCCGATGCAGATCTTGTCTTTTTCAGGAAAAATTATTCGTTCGTTATTACCTTCTCTATCACCTTGATCATTTTATTAGCGTAGTTTGAGTCTAATGCTCCAAATAGACTATTCGCAATGTTACCCACTGCATCGAATGGGGACCGGCGTATGGGTGTACATAATTGGATTTGTCATTTGTAATTCGTCATACAAATGACGAAAGTGCTGGGATATGGAATCACATATGTGATTGTTATTTAATTCTGGGCATATGTATTTGAATTCGTTTATTCCTGAATCAAATGTTTTCATATCGCGCCAGTATGGTTCCAATTCATAATATATTAAAATGGTCCGTTCGGAAACTACTCTCTTTGTTGTTCCGATTTTATCAAAATAGATTCCAGGTTTTGAGTCAAACCGCTTCACAGATTTTGAGTCAGTCAGTAGCAAGGGTAACATAAAGAGCGGGATTAACAAGGACGAGGTTATGGTTGGCGATATTAAGGGTTTTCGTTGAACGGGAGGCGCATCAGTTTCATCTGTGTCCTCGGTTTCATTGATGGGGACTTTTTTTGGCCACAGCTTCTGGGAACAACGGCGCAAGCCTTGTTATAGGGCGTTTGTAGATGCCTGAGGCAGTTTTAACGTCAACCACACTAACGTGATTATTCTGGCCTGGATATGTGCGTACGATGCGTTCCATTGGCCAACTCATCACAGGTATGTTGTCTTCCCTTACTAAAACAAGCATACCTTCCTTGATATTGGGATTGGCGACCTTCCACTTATGTTTTGCTTGTGGCACTTAACACAATTGTGAACGATGTTTCTCGACATAGTTTTGTCGTTCAGTATCCAATATTCTTGTCTAGCAATTGCTCGTTAGGCTTGAGCACCGCAGTGCATGTTGTCTTCATGCAGTTCTCGAAATATCTTATTTACTATTGGATTGGAGTGGGGCTTGCTCCAATCTACCTCCAACTCGCATAAGTCCATCTGAGCCTTGTAATGGTGACGACGATGAGATATGACTCTTTATCCACTGTGTTGTGGCGCTTCAAACTTTTAAAGTCAGCTGTAAATTCAGCTTGCTGTATTTGACGGAGGCAGCAGCAGCTTACTAATATTTTAAGCACCCAAATTTTAATCTTAACATAACTTATGCGCATCTCTAATTGTTCTCTTTGCCTTGCACATGCGTGCTTATCTCATTTGCATAGATAACACTTCTGGCTGCTTGGCATGGCTTATCCAATTTTATCTCACACTCCTGGTTATACACTCGTTCGCTTCGGTTGCGCGGTAGCACAAAGTTGTCCCGCGCAATAATAATAAAGGTTAAGCTAAGCTAGTTAAACTGAAATAAATGAAAGCAATCAATGAGTAACTATCGTGTTTTCGATAAAGTAAAATAATCACAAACTTTCTGCAGATTTCGAACATACGTGAACACAAAATAGTGTCTTCTCTAAACAGTATTGTCTGCAGAATTGTATTCCGAGTGCGGTCCAGTTCTGTTTTACACAGCGTGGTAGTTGCTGATCTGTATCGCTTGTAGCAGAATCGCAACATGTAAGCTACAATGCGTTGTAACTTGAAACATGAGTTGCTGTGTCGACAGGTACACAACTCTTCGCCTGTTGTTGATTGAGATGCCGCTAAGCTTATATGCTTTGTTTTCCTCTCCAGATTGCTCGGAGAGATGATGGGAGGGGCTATCCATTTGTCTGGATTACCATGTAAATAGAGTGGTCCATAGAGCCATAGACTTTGCTCGGGTAATTATCGTGCAGATATTCCTCTTTAGAGCACATCTGCTGCGTTGTTGGCGGACGATACATATCGCCAATTATTTTGACTATTTTCGCTATTTGGTTGGCCACAAACTTATGATATGTTGAAGACTGGCACTGCGGTGGCGTCAAGGTTGAGATCGAGTCGAATCCTGTCCGCGAGCTCAGCACCCAATAATGCAGCACATAGTACTAGACGAGGTAGTGACGTTTTTGCGGTTGGAGCCACTCGAGACTTTGAGCATAATAAACGCCTAGATATTTGCGTGTTTTTGTACGTTGCGCGCACATATATTGCTGCTCCATATGCCTGCTCTGACGCATCCATCAATGTGTGCAATTCCTTCGAGACTTGGGTTTTTCCATCGTATATGTGTCTTGGAATTTGCATTGAGTTGAGGCTTTGCAAGTCCGCTCTATAATCCTTCCACTCGTTCTGAAGATTCGTAGGTAGTTCTTCACAGTTGAGTTTTGATTCCCAGAGTCGTTGCATAAATATTTTTGGCTTTACCACGACTGGAGCGAACAAGCCTAGAGGGTCAAAGACCTGTGCCAGCTCCGAGCAAACAACACGTTTTGTCAACCGGTTCGCTGTGCTATTTTGTTGATCAATTTTTGGCATCCAAGTAAGACCTAATGTCTTAACACTGAAGTGTTCCAGTGTTTCGTCAAGTTTAATATCGCTTACAATGTCGTCGTTGGGAATTCCTTGAAGAATTTGCTCATTGTTTGAGCACCATTTGCGTAATTTGAATTCGTTAGGGAGCAGTATTTTAACCAGCTCCTTTCGAATTTGTATTTCTTCTCGTATTGAGTCTGCTCCTTTGAGGCAATCATCTACGTAGAAGTCATCACTTAAAGCAAATGATCCTAATGGTACATCTACATACATCTTTTCGATGTCTGCAGTAAATACGTATTTATGTGTTCTGAATCTCAGTAGAATTGACATGAGATCACATTGCACCGTGGGTCCTACTTGCAGTATGTCATTTAATGGTTTTCCCGCTGACGTTTTACAGGATGCATCAAAAACCACTCTTAGCTTTGTGGTGCTGCTGTTAGGTTTCAGCACACAATGATGAAGGATGAAATAATGTTTTGATGGAAGGAGTTTTCGAGGAACAGCCTTCATGTGACCTAATTCTTCATATTCATTCATGAAGTCCACATATCTTTTCCAGATTTCTGTATCTGTCCTTCTTTCCAGTGCGCGGAATATTTTTTCAGCAGTCTCCAACGAGGGCCCTAGAGCTGAAGAATGTTCAGCAAACGGCAATTTGACGATGAATCTCCCACCTGCAGCAGTCTGCAAGTTCTCAATGAAATGGCTCTCGCACTCTCTTTCGGTTGGTGTACGATGCCTTTCTGCTGTTTCCAGGTTGTCTAGGGTCCAGAATCGTTACATTAAAGTATTCGTTTCTTCTCCTGTAGCTACTGCACAAATGGCTGCTGACATCCTTGGTTCCTTTATTTTTCCAGCCACCACCCATCCCAATCTGGTCTTTTGCATGATTGGACCAGAGGGTATTCTGTGTTGTTGTGGGAGCAATAGTGCGTAATAGTGTTCCGCATCGATAAGCATGTCGATTTTGCCCGGTTTGTTGAATTGGGGATCTGCCAACGGTAGGGTTGCTGGCTTGTTCCAATCTTTTCCATTTATGCTTTGGACTGACTGATCCGTAATGTGCGCTAGAATAAATGCTTCGATACGCATTGTAAATTCGTTGTGTAATGACTTCACCAATAGGTTTACACGAGCTCTACTTGTCTTTGGTTGTCCACCGATGCCTTCAATTCGTAGTGTGGAGTCGTAACGTTTTAAAGATAATGAAGAGGCGAGTCGTTCTGATATTACGTTAATCTGTGATCCAGAATCCAGCAAAGCCTTGAAGGTAGCTTCTTGTCCATTACTTCCTTGGACTATTTATTACCTTTGCTGTTGCAAGTAGATTTATATTTTTGCTACTTGCTGATGCTACAATTTGATTTTCTTGGCACTCAAAACATTTAAAGCGACTTGGGCAAGCCTTTGCCATGTGATCTCCTTTGAGGCAATTGACGCATAGTTTTTGTCGTTGAATCTAATTTAATCTTTCAGCGGCTGTCCTTGCACGGAAATCGTTGCACCGAAATTTAAATTTGATTAGACTTCTTGCAATAGAGACAATCCTTCTTTGTAGTTGAAAAAGATGCACAGAATTTTGCTTCCGCTAGCTAAAACACGAACTCTTTGTTCGAAAAACTGGAGCATGGTGTCCAGTTTTTGTATTTGCTTCGAATTGCTTATTGATTGCTCGTACAGTGTCTTATTTGTGCTGTCGAGCTTATTTCGTATGACCGCTATTAATATTGGGTCCCACGTTGAGATGTCCAATCCGAGTCCCTTGAGAGATGCGAGGGACTCAAAAGTGACTATGTAAAGTACCTTAAGCGACTTTACAGTGTCGTTGATGGTTTGTTGCATCAAAAATCGGTTCAATACCGTTGATGCTATGACTCTTGGGTTGTCGTATGCGTCAACCAAGATGTTCCATGCGTGGAGGTAGTTATCCTCTTTCAAGTCGATTTGGCGGATTAATCTTTCTGCCTCACCGATCACGCTGGTTTTAAGATTCCACATTTTCCGGATTGTCGGCATGTTGGTATTGTGTACCATGGACACAAACATATCAAAGAATTCTGTCCATTTTAAGATATCCTCATCAAATTTGGGAATTGTTATGCGAGGCAAGTTTATTTCATTGGTGCACTGCATACCGTTTATTGGTGCTAGTGCTCCTTGTACATCAATTTCTGCCTTTATATTTTCTTCTGGGTTTTCAACTTCCTCCCATAGATTCTTTATGAGCTCTAGTACTGAGTGCTCAATAGGAGTTCTTTGGTGCAACGCGCGATATAAGGATGCGATCATTGCACTTTGTCGTCGGCACAACGCAATCATTTTGGGTTCCAGGGTTGTTTGCTTACGCTGTCCATCGCCAATCTCAAGCTTCTTGCTTGTGGCTTGATTTATGGTCTCAGCGTTATTTTTGATTACTTATAAGAACTTGAGAACTGTTGTTCTTATGTCCTTATAGAAGGCGAAGTATTCATGATTTTGTGATATCCCGCCAGAATTTCTTATGACGTCATCATTTTCCTGGACAATATTTCATTTCTCATTTAGGGAATCAGCTTTGATTTTGTGGTATCCGGACTTAGACTTTCTATTAGCGGAGTCCTTTTTGTAGTTAGATATCAGCCTTTGAATCTGATTGCTGACATCTTGCTGGACATCAAGTAATTCATCGATGGTTACTTTTACTGCTGCCATTTCAACTGATTTTTTGTCGCTTGTTGGACTTGAACTGATATGTATCAGTTCAAGTCCAACAAGCGACAAAAAATCAGCTGAAATGGCAGCAGTAAAAGTAACCATCGATGAATTACTTGATGTCCAGCAAGATGTCAGCAATCAGATTCAAAGGCTGATATCTAACTACAAAAAGGACTCCGCTGATAGAAAGTCTAAGTCCGGATACCACAAAATCAAAGCTGATTCCCTAAATGAGAAATGAAATATTGTCCAGGAAAATGATGACGTCATAAGAAATTCTGGCGGGATATCACAAAATCATGAATACTTCGCCTTCTATAAGGACATAAGAACAACAGTTCTCAAGTTCTTATAAGTAATCAAAAATAACGCTGAGACCATAAATCAAGCCACAAGCAAGAAGCTTGAGATTGGCGA
>JAWNNS010000193.1:0-28173 GCA_035044605.1 Scaptomyza cyrtandrae | reverse complement strand
CGAAGACATGCATGGTCGGTAACGACTTTGAAAGATTGACCTTCGATGTACATGCGAAACTTCTTAATTGCTAAGACGAATGCTAAACATTCCAATTCTGTAACAGTATAGTTACGCTGAGCCTTATTTAACTTTTTCGACATATGTGCTATTGGCCGTTTACATCCTGACTCATCAACTGGGGCTAGTACCGCTCCTACTCCATACAACGAAGCATCACATCGTAGATGAAAGGTTTTTCGTAATTTGGATGTACTAAAAACGAAGCAGTGCACAACTTGCGCTTAATTTAAATAAACGCTGCTCGGGCTTGGTCGTTCCACTCAAATGATTTTCCGCGCAACAATTCGGTAAGCGGAAAAATTGTAGTTGAATGAATACTGAGATATAAAACGCTGATACCATCCTGTCATCCCTAGAAATCTTCTTAACTGCTTGCGCGTTTTTGGGACGGGAAATTCATCCACAGATTGAATCTTATCAGGGTTAATATGCAAACAACAGCATAGCAAAATAATCTACTTTATTTAAGCAAAATAGACTTTTTTTTAACGTTTATCGTTAATTCCGCTTTGCGTAACTGCGTTGAGACAGTATTTAAATGCTTCAAGTGTTCGTCGAAACTTGAGGACATCACTAAGAGATTACCAAGATATACCAAAGCATGAGATTTTAACTCATATGGAATGACTTGGTCCATTAATGCCAAAAGGCATTCGTTTAAACTGGTATAGTGGTAGATTTGGAATGGTAAAACCTGTTTTAATGTCTACTTATTAGTCCATCAAGACATTGCATCGGACACGCATCTTTAACAGTAACAGCAGTTAACTTTCGCGCATTTAAACAAAATTTAACCTTTCCAGGTTTAACAACGAGTGTAACTGGAGAAGACCATGGGTATGTCGGAGCTTCTTCAATGACGCATAGTTGTATCTTTCGATCAACTTCTTCGCATAATAATTTTTCTTTAGCAGGGGACAAAATGTAAAACTTTTGTTAAATTGGTTTGTCATCTGCTGTGTCGATCTCATGCTCAACCATAAATGTCTCATTAAGACCACTACGTTCGATAACCGATTGTAATTTTTTATTTTTTTTTTTGAGTTAATGGTGTAATATAATGGTTTATTTACAATTAAAAATATTGTGTAGAGATCAAGGCGATGTTTATTACGCTAAAAGTTCCTCATGCGCAAAGTAGAACGACTTTTCTAAACTTTAACAGCATTCGCATTTAGGATAACGCATCCAATGTGAGATCGATGCACTGTCGCCGGGTCAGGCCAAATGTTTCCGTTCCCCAAAAGAATTCTTCAGAGACTGCTGTATCGAACACACAACTATAGTCCGAACAAAGTACCCTGGGAACACCAGCCGCCATGAGCTGCTTGAAATGATGCCTCTGAAAGTTTGGAACGGTTCCCGATTTAACATTGCTCGTAAGGCAACATTCAATTGGTATATTCTGTTCCTTCAAGTACTCGTAGTACGTCTTTTGAACCTCTTCTATCACAATGCACGGCCAGTTTTAAGCCATTATTTCTAGCCAAACTTAAGACGGGCAAAAAATCACTAAATTTGCCCACATTTGAATTGCCACTGAAATCAATGCCAATAATTATGTCTGGAATAATTTTTGCAAATTCCACAGCCAAGGCGATAGTTTCCTCAGCAGCTTCCAATGGTTCGCTCCGATTGATGGAGGGCAGCAATTTTACCGTGATCCGATATTTATTATCAGCACTTTTTATTGCTGCGATCACCGTCTCCAGATAAGCGCGTCGTGATATATTTCCATTTGGTTTTTGTGTGGTGCGTATCAAGTATATCCATTTTGGTGGCAAGTTGTACTCATTTTTTGGTAGCCCTCAGATCGTGAACAAAGCTATCATTTTATTGAAATGTATTTGTGCTCGTTTTTCTAATGCCAATTAAAATTTGATAATTTGTTTACCTTGTTTTACATTTATTGAGTAGCCCTGGTAGTGTCAGCTGTTTTGCTATGACAAATTTTACCAGACTGACAATACTTCATTGCCGTTCTATCGATATAAGTAAAAACTATAGTTCGAGCAACCATTAAGGGGAATGAAAAATCTACAAACAGAAATATTAAAGATAATTTTCTGCAATATTAACGATTTGCAATGCCAGACGCCCATATGGAGGCACCACCATCGGTGCGTCTAACCAATGATGACTTTCGCAAGCTGCTGGCAATTCTTCTTCGGGCGGAGGCTCGGCAGGCAGCGGTTATTTGGCAACCGCCCAGTTTGCCACGCCTGCTACTCGGGGCGAAGTGAAGAAGAGCTCGAGCAGCAGTGACCGCAATGATCTGCGGTCGGAAAGCAGGAGGATGTCAAGCTGTAGGAGCTGTCCGAAAAGTACAGAGATCGTGCCCGAGAGCGTCGCGACAATGCCAATCCCGACTACCAGAATCCTAGCACCTCACCTGCTCACAGCAGCAATACGAATGCATATCGTGCCGTCGCTCCAGATGTCAAATCCGGCGTTGATGCAGCCGAGCGACGTCGACACATTATCCAGGAGAAGATATTAATGCAATCAATGGTGCATTGGCCAGAAAAATCTACAATCTAATCCAAGCGCGACGTTCCAAGGAGGTGCCACGCAATGAATTCTCTGCTCCAGGTCGGATGGCCTATGTCATTGAAATGGAGGATGACATGGAAATGTATATACCGACGACACTGAAACACCCCAAGTACGAGGTGCCTGTGGCACGCGAGGACATTGCCACGCTCACCACAAATGACATTGTCATCAATAAACTATTACAAATTTTAAGCTATCTGCGTGACGTGATAATGCCTCGTTAGCGTTACCAACTAAGGCTACTAAATCCTTAGCGCTACGGACCGCCGCCATGACCGTCATGACATGGCCATGAAAAAAAACAAAATAAGTGATATAATATAAGCGATACGATATAAGCGATACCATAAAGCGATAGGATATAAGCGATACGATATTAATTTTATGGGACTTATCCATACTTTTTCACACGCAATAGCATTTATTTTCTGCATATCTTAAACGGGTCTAATTTAAAAACTGGGTATGAATATCAAAATTAAAATTAAAGAAACGTTGAATTTATCCAGCATGAGCGATCTCAATTTAATAAAGACAGATTAATTTATTTTAAATATATAACCTGGAATAGAATCGACTTAAGTCAAGACTAATAATCCGAGGAATATATTTAAAATAGAAGAAGGAAAGCGAAATAAAATTCAACGTATTACTATTATATTGGTCTGACTCCGAAAATATTCAGACTACCAGCTATCATTCCTGACCAGATAAGATTTTATCGATGTACACACTTCGGGCCACACGTTCGGGCGCCATTTTATTAGTTGTGTAACGTGCACAACACTGCTGTCTAGGCTGTTCCCTGTCTACTGTACGGTTCCGACCGTGCTCAGGGAAATTGAGGTGGGGTCCTTGAAATAGCTATTTATTTTGACGCTGTAAGGGTTCGAGGAGAATCGACCTAAATCAACTTAAATAATTGTTTATTTAATTATTATTATTATTATTCAAATTTAAATTCAAACCGTAACCCCAACCGTCAGCTGAGCTGCACGCAAGTCTGGCAGCCCTAACGATCGGCATGCAAGTCTGCACGGCTGTGCTGACAACATTTTTGTGATCAACGGTGGAATAAACTTTTTAGGCGAATTTAACCTTCTTCAAAGGTAAAACAAATAGTTATCCAGTAAATATTGCACCTGTTGTTTTCCAGTCAAGTGCAACTACCGCCCCACCGTCCGCACCTTCCGCGGCACTCCACAGAACAAGGGTTTCTTTTTCTTTAATAAGTCCTCAATTACAGGCATAATGTAAGCTCGCCAGAGGATGAACGAAGCTCGGCTAAGAATGGAGGAGGCATGAAAGAGGCAAATGCCTAATAACTTAGCCGGTTGCAGAGGCAAGAGGCGTTGAAGCAAACGCATACCCCCAATCCCCCCTACACAGGCATTAACAACCCTGCGTTCAGCGATACGAAGCGATGCTCATAGCGATTTGATATCGAATGGAATAAGTTTTTGAATATTTTGAAGTTATTAAATAGTGAATAGCTGTACTTTATATATTTTATTTTAAAGCAATGCGCGTTTTGTGGTATTAAAACACACACACACATCAATACACATATACATACATATATACCAACACATACAGATACACCCCTCGTCGTCATCAGGCCTGCTGACATCGATGAAATAAGCGTGAGTACGGCCTAGCCGAAAACAAATGCAGGTGTAAGTGAGTTTAAAACAAAACAAAAAAAGATGTAAATAATTATAACAAAAACAAAACAACCAAATAAGACCCACAACAACAAAGTGCGCATTATAAAATAAATCATAACAGGATAATTGTTAAATTTAGTTGTTTAGGTGCATACAAGTCAACACGCATTTAAATCATAAAGCATAAACCAATTATATAAGAAATGACACACAATTGTCAACACAATTATAACTATTTCAAAACCATACACATTACCACATATTTGTTGACACAATTAAACTTGTATTCGATACCATAGGTCATAAGACTCTTAGCGACAAAATATCGCTGACTACACAGAATATCGCTGACTGCACAATATGCGTTATTACCGCAGCGGTCAGCCAACCCGGTAGTTGCAAAATATGCAATTCTGCATAAGCAAGCAATTGCTGAGAACTCAATAACCCAATTTAACTGACAACACAAACATGTAAACTAAGCTATTTTTACCTATAAATATTGTGACTTTTTCGTTAATAAAGTTAGTGTTTTAGTGTCTTAGCATCATATTCACTCATTTCTACCATCGCACTTACTGTGCGCATCGAAGGACCTCCCTCTCCGTAGTCCACCTAGTTACAAGTGCTAGTTGCGACGCCACTTAGTAGTCAGTTTATGTACTGAATACTTCCCTTCAAACATACACAAACATTTTGGTGACCACAACGAGTGTCAACTAGGCGACAAAGGACAACTAATTCATCCGAATCCCTTACTGAAATTGGCGAAAAAAGGACCAAATCCTTAATTGAAGGCGACAGTCAAAATGAGACTTTAAACCAGCTTACACATTTCGCAATACTTGTGTTAGTGTAACCAATTACAACCACCTAACACAATCACGATATTTGTGTTAGTGTGAATTACTGAAGTTGTCAACTAGGCGACACTTCAGGATCCAGTTGCTCTTATTAGATAAACCACCCCAGCATTCTTACAAAGTCCATCAAGCGAAAAAAAAACTGATTAAAAACAGATATACAAATACATATCTGTACAAGTCCAACAAGCGACAAAAAATCAGTTAAAAGGCATCAGAAAAAGTAACCACCGATGAGAAACTTGATGTCCAGCAAGATGTCAGCAATCAGATTCAAAGGCTGATATCTAACTACAAAAAGGATTTCGCTGATAGAAAGTCTAAGTCCGGCTACCACAAAATCAAAGCTGATTCTCTGAATGAGAAATGGAACATTGTCCAGCAAAATGATGACGTCATCAGAAAATCTGGCGGGCTATCACAAAATCATGGATACTTCGCCTTCTATGAGGACATACGAACAACAGTTCTGAAGTTCTTCAAAGTAATCAAAAATGACGCTGAGACCATAAATCAAGCCACAAGCAAGAAGATTGAGATTGGCGATGGACAGCGTAAGCAAACTCCTATTGAGCACTCAGCACTAGAGCTCATAAAGAATCTATGGGCTCAAATTCAAGAGGTCCATTTTCGACTGTATGAGGAAGTTGAAAACCCAGAAGAAAATGGGTATGATTCAAAGGAGTATCTACAGGCAGAAATTGATGTACAAGGGGCACTAGCATCAAAAAACGGTATGCAGTGCACCAATGACATAAACTTGCCTCGAATAACAATTCCCAAATTTGATGGGGACATCTTAAAAT
Organism: Scaptomyza cyrtandrae; assembly: GCA_035044605.1. Classification (NCBI taxonomy): domain Eukaryota; kingdom Metazoa; phylum Arthropoda; class Insecta; order Diptera; family Drosophilidae; genus Scaptomyza; species Scaptomyza cyrtandrae. Next base: position 22,218 of record JAWNNS010000193.1, on the reverse strand, counting down.
GGACACAATTCTTTGATATGTTTGTGTCCATGGTACACAATACCAACATGCCGACATGCCGTTGAGGCAGACAGATTAATCCGCCAAATTGACTTGAAAGAGGATAACTACCTCCACGCATGGAACATCTTGGTTTACGCGTACGATAACCCAAGAGACATAGCATCAACGGTATTGAACCGATTTTTGATGCAACAAACCATCAACGACAATGTAAAGTCGCTCAAGGAACTATACATAGTCACTTTGGAGTCCCTCGCATCTCTTAAGAGACTCAGATTGGACATCTCAACGTGGGACCCAATATTAATAGCAGTCATACGAAAAAGGCTCGACAGCACAAATAAGACACTGTACGAGCAATCAATAAGCAATTCGAAACAAATATAAAAACTGGACACCATGCTCCAGTCTCTCGAACAAAGAGTTCGTGTTTTAGCTAGCGGAAGCAAAACACACATCAATGCCAAAAGAGACTCAACGGGAGCAACTCGTGCATTTTCTTCAACTACAAGGAAGGATTGTCTCTATTGCAAGAAGTCTAATCATTTCATATTTCGGTGCAACGATTTCCGTGCAAGGGCAGCCGCTGAAAGATTGAATTGGATTCAACGACAAAAACTATGCGTCAATTGCCTCAAAGAAGATCACATGGCAAAGGCTTGCCCAAGTCGCTTTAAATATTTTAAGTGCCAAGAAAGGCACAACACGCTGCTGCATTTGGAAAATTCTTTAATGGAGAAGCAAAATCCAATTGTAGCACCAGCAAGTAGCAAAATTATAAATCTACTTGCAACAGCAAAAGAAATAGTCCAAGGAAATAATGGACAGGAAGCTACCTTCAAGGCTTTACTGGATTCTGGATCACACATTAACTTAATATCAGAACGACTCGCCTCTTCATTATCTTTAAAACGAATTGAAGGCATCGGTGGACAACCAAAGACAAGTAGAGCTCGTGTAAACCTATTGGTGAAGTCATTACACAACGAATTTACAATGCGTATCGAAGCGTTTATTCTACTACACATTATTACGGATCAGCCAGCCCAAAGCATAAATGAAAAAGATTGGAACATGCCAGCAACCCTACCGTTGGCAGATCCCCAATTCAACAAACCGGAAAAAACCGACATGCTCATCGGTGCGGAACACTATTACGCCCTATTGCTCCCACAACAACACATAACACCCTTTGGTCCAATCATGCAAAAGACCAGATTGGGATGGGTGGTGGCTGGAAAAATAAAGGAACCAAGGATGTCAGCAGCCTGTGCAGTAGCTACAGGAGAAGAAACGAATACCCTAATGGAACGATTCTGGACCCTAGACAACCTGGAAACAGCAGAAAAAGAGTGCGAGAGCCATTTCATTGAGAACTTGCAGACTGCTGCAGATGGGAGATTCATCGTGAAATTGCCGTTTGCTGAACAATCTTCAGCCCTGGAGCCCTCGTTGGAGACTGCTGAAAAAAGATTCCTCGCACTGGAAAGGACAGATACAGAAATCTGGAAAAGATGTGTGGACTTCGTGAATGAATATGAAGAATTAGGTCACATGAAGGCTTTTCCTCGAAAACTCCTTCCATCAAAACATTATTTCATCCCTCATCATTGTGTGCTGAAACCTGACAGCAGCACCACAAAGCTAAGAGTGGTTTTTGATGCATCCTGTAAAACGTCAACGGGAAAATCATTAAATGACATACTGCAAGTAGGACCCACAGTGCAAAGTGATCTCATGTCAATTATACTAAGATTCAGAACACATAAATATGTATTTACGGCAGACATCGAAAAGAAGTATCGCCAAATGTGGATAAACCCTGAACACCAATTTAATCAAATGATAGTTTAGAGGAATAATCCAAATGAAATACTTTCGATTAAAAACGGTTACATATGGAACAGCAGCGGCTCCGTTTTTAGCAACTAAGTGTCTAAATCACTTAGCCTCACTTCATCTCAGCAGATCACCATTAGGATCATCTGCCTTAAGGGATGACTTCTACGTAGATGATTGCCTCACATGAGCAGATTCAATACGAGAAGCAATACAAATTCGAAAGGAGTTGGCTAAAATATGCTCCCTAACGGATTCAAATTACGCAAATGGTGCTCAAACATTGAGCAAATTCTTAAAGGAATTCCCAAGGACGACATTGTAAGCGACATTAAACTTGACGAAGACAAGACATTAGGTCTTATTTGGATTCCAAAAATTGATCAACTTTGCGGCCGCACACAAAACAGCACAGCAAACCGGTTGACAAACTCAACTGGGATGACGAACTACCTACGAATCTTCAGAACGAGTGGAAGGATTATAGAGAGGACTTGCAAAGCCTCAATTGAATGCAAATTCCAAGACACATATACGATGGAAAAACTCCAGTCTCGAAGGAATTGCACACATTTGTGGATGCGTCAGAGCAGGCATATGGAGCAGCAATATATGTGCGCGCAACGTACAAAAACAAGCAAATGTCTGTGCGTTTATTATGCTCAAAGTCTAGAGTGGCTCCAACCGCAAAACAATCACTACCTCGTCTAGAACTATGTGCTGCATTATTAGGTGCTGAGCTCGCGGACAGGATTCGACGCGTTCTCAACCTAGACGCCACCGCAGTGCCAAGATATTTTTGGTCGGATTCTACCATGGATTCTTTCATGGATCAATGCACCGTCTTCAACATATCATACGTTCGTGGCCAACCGAATAGCGAAAATTCAGGCAGTGACAAGTCAAAATAATTGGCGACCTGTATCGTCCGCCAACAACGCAGCAGATGTGCTTTCAAGAGGAATATCTGCACGAAAATTACCCGAGCACAGTCTATGGCTCTATGGTACTCCAGACAAATGGACAGCCCCTCCCATCATCTCTGCGAGTGATCTAGAGAGGAAAACAAAGCATATAAGCTTAGCGGCATCTAAATCAACAATAGGCGAAGAGTTGTATACCTGTCGACACAGCAACTCATTCTTCAAGTTACAACGCATTTTGGCTTACATGTTGCGATTCTGCTACAAGCGATACAGATCAGCAACTACCACGCTGTGAAAAATAGAACTGGACCGCGCTCGCAATATAATTCTACAGACAATACAGCAAGCTGAATTTACAGCTGACTTTAAAAGTTTTAAGCGCCACAACACAGTGGATAAAAAGAGTCCTATCTCATCGTTGTCACCATTACAAGGCCCAGATGGACTCATGCAAGTTGGTGGTAGATTGGATCAAGCCCCACTCGAGGATCGAGAAACATCGTTCACAATTGTGTGAAGTGCAACAAGGCAAAACCCAAGTTAATGAACCAAATTATGGGCAATTTGCCTGCCGATCGAGTGACACCAACACGCCCGTTCCTCACTACAGGCGTGGACTATTACGGACCAATCTGGATTCATCATAAAGATCGCGGAAAAAGACCAGATAAAGCGATCCATCTCGAGCTGGTTAGTGATCTGAACACAAATGCCTTTCTAGGAGCCCTGCGGCGCTTCCTAAGCCGACGCGGAAAATGTCAAACAATTCATTGTGACAATGCCACTAACTTTGTTGGAGCAAACAACCAACTAAAGGAACTGGGAGGATGAATATTTGGCGAAAGGGCTCAGGTTGAGATCATCAATCATTGCAACAAAAAACAAGTTGCCTTCAAATTCATACCACCAAGAGCGCCATCATTTGGAGGTCTATTGGAAGCTGCAGTCAAGTCTGCAAAACGTCTACTGGTTACCACGACAAATACCGCATCTCTAACATTCGAAGAATTAAATACGGTGATCTCGTCCAATTACACCAATATCAAACGACCCTACGGATAACACATCCCTCACCCCAGCACATTTTCTGATTGGTGAAACGCTGACTGCTCCCCCCGATGTCAACACAGACCGCAACGAAAGTTCGTTACTAAAACGGGGGGAACTAGTATCCAGGCTCAAGCAAGGATTTTGGAGACAATGGTCGGAAGAATATTTGCAAGAATTGCAAGCCAGACATAATTGGAAGGCCGCCAATCACAATATCAAGGAAGGTATGCTTGTTCTAGTCAAGGAAGACAACATACCTGTGATGAGTTGGTCAACGGGACGCATCGTACGCACATATCCAGGCCAGGATATAATCACGTTCGTGTGGTTGACGTTAAAGCTGCCTCAGGCAACTACAAACGCCCTATAACCAGGCTTGCGCCGTTGTTCCCAGAAGATATGGCCAAAAAACGCCCCATAAGGAATTCGAGGACACAGATGAAACTGATGCGCCGTTCAACGAAAACGGTTAATGTCGCCAACCATAACCTCGTCCTTGTTCATCCTGCTCTTTATGTTACCCTTGGTACTGACTGACTCAGTATCTGTGAAGCGGGTTTGACTCAAAACCTGGAATTTATTATGAAAAAATCGGAACAACAAAGAGAGCAGTATCCGAATGGACCATTGTAATACATTATGAATTGGAACTGTACTGGCACGATATGAAAACATTTGATACAGGAATAAACGAATTAAGAATGACAAATCCACTGTAGTGCGCTTGGTTTCATTTATGCCGCAAATTATGCAACGAAATAATTCCGCCATTGGCTAGCGCCATCTATATTCCATGGTCAGCGCCACCTATGGCTAGTCAGCTGATTAGGTGAGCGCTGATAATTATAGAAATGCAACTCTTGCATTGCTCGGGTCACCACCGATCGCGAGATGGGGCTTCATCCCGGATGCGGGTCGTGGCCTCGCGCTCTTTTAATTATGACCGTCGCGACCGGCAGACGTGTATTAAGTCCGGTAATAAAATCATCCAAGTACATTTTAGTTCACCTCGTGCAAGTGATAAATTTAAGATGCCGCCAATAAAACGCATCCAGTAAGCCGAACCAATTCTAATAAAATCAAAAGACTAATGCAACCCCAGCCGCCGTCAACCCAACAAAGACAAAAAGACAAAAAAAAGGGAAAGAAAACAAGTGCAAGTGTATAACCTCGCGGAGCTGCCGAACCTAACCTTGCGGAGTGACAAAAACTAATCACCGCAGCAGCCCCGCTAATCGTTTTGCAATAAAGCAATAGCCATCAAATGACAGTGAATTCGGCTTAACCCAAAGTGAATAAAAAAAAAGCAAGAAAAAAAAATAACAGAAAAACCCCGATGCGCGTATTACCCCCACGAGGCTTTGAACCTCGGACCGCACACCAACGTGAAAAAGAAAACGTGCCGCGGTAGTTCCGCTAAACAGTTTTGCTTTAAGGCAATAGACATAATCAAATGGCAGTGAATTCGGCTTAAACAAGTGAATTAAAAAAAAAAAAAAAGCAAGAAAAAAAAAAACAGAAAAACCCCGATGCGCGTACTACCTCCACGAGGATTTGAACCTCGGACCGCACACCGACGTGAGAAGAAAATAAAAACGTGGCCGCTAAAACGATGATCGGCAAGTTCCTACCAAGGATCAGCAACACCCCCCCCAAGACGGATGAACCGCAACAAATTTTACCCTCGGTTTAATTAACTTATAAGCAAATAATTCCCCATAAATTTAAGTTCAAAAAAAAAAATAAAATAAAATAAATAAATAAATAAACGTAAACGGAATCACTAAATAAATATATATGAAATATAATATATAAATAATCAAAAAAAAAAAAAACAAACCTCACCCCACCTTTTTCACAGTGCAGCTCTTCGGAACGACAAAAGATCTTTTGGGCGTCGAGGAGAATATGTAAGTGCTGCTTTCATTACTTTTTTTTTCGTTTGTCATATCTTTTTTTTTCAGCAAGTGAAAAATATTTGTTGTTGTCGTGCCTTCTGCCTAAAAGTATACCCTTTAAAATTTTAATTTAAATTTAAATTCCCTAATCGCCTGCGCGATAGGCTATTCCATTACAAAAAAAAAAAAAAAAAAAAAAAAGGTATAAAGTAAATAAAGTAAAATCAATATTCCGCACAAAAATAAAATAAAATAAAACAAAATAATTATAAAATAAAATAAAAAAATAAAAATAAAATTTTTTTATATAAAAAAAAAAAATATATATATATATCCAAATAAATGCATATATATATATATCCATATATATATACATATATTTATGAATGATGTATAAAATAAAATAAAAAAAAAAAAAAAAATATATATAAAATAAAAATAAAATAAAATAATAAAAAAAAAAAATATATAGATATAAATAAATTTTTTTGTAGTATAAAAAAAAAAAATATTTTTGTAAATTCTTAAACTTAAGTCCCTACGGATACCGCGATGAATATAATTTTTTTAGTTTTGGAATATGAAGTTAATAACCATTATAAAATAAGAATTTAATTATGCTTGGATAAAATGTTTAAAAATCAATTAAAATCAATTATATTTACCTTAGCTTGCTAGTAGAAAAAAAAAAAAATTTTTTTTATAACTATAACTTTTCAATCAATTTAAATCTATAAATAATAATATTTTTAGTTTTTCCTTGTCACTTGCTATAGAATTAACCATGCCTATTAATAATAAAATCAATACTTGTATCTTATTATAAAAAAAATGAATCTATAATTTTTCTATACTTTTGGGAGTCATGCAGCGAAGAGATGTGAGAAGTAGGAACTAGTAGGTCGTTTGGCTTAGGGATCCTCCCACAAATAATGTAGTGGAATAGGAGGATCATGGTAGGGTGGGCAACAGCTGGACCCAACATCAGTCCAGCACAGCCAAACGGCAAACAAGGAGTGTCGCCTCCAACAACTATTATGAGAAGTGTGTCTGTAGTCCTGTCCTTCCGTTTCCGCACCCGTTTCCCCCTGTTTAGTTGAATTACTATGGCCCGCACGCGATTTTTGATTAATAATATGAGCACCGCGAGAGTATAGTATTAGAAAATAAAAGAAATGGAACCTGCCCCTTCTACCGATCAAAAAGCCGGAGCCAGCGCGTGCACCCCTTCTAATATTATTCCATTTTCCATCTTCTCGTTTTATACGTTATATGCTACAGTATTATTAATTTGGCGCCCAACGTGGGGCCCGAACGTTCGTTCGGCACCCGAAGGTCAAGTTCGGTTACCCCACACTTTAGGTAGAACAAGGGTCCAACATCTGCCCTTACCTTCCCAGCCGTTGTAATTCACCTTGTAAGTTAGTTTTGATTCTGTGTGCATATGTCAAAAGATGTTTATTGAGTTTGCGGAGTATTGAGCTGCAGTCATCCCTTTTGATCATTTATGCATAGCAACAGTCAAAACCCGCTGGCTTCCTTTTCGTTAAACTAAGGTAACTCTTGCTGGACAAGGTCAATGTGTTGTTTATACACATTTTCCGCCGCGGAGTCACCGGAAGTTTAGCGACTTCCCCTTTTTGTTATTAGTTTCTATGTGTATATGTCAATAGATGTTATTGAGTTTGCGGAGAATTGAGCTGCAGTCATCCCTGTTGATTATCTACACATAGCTACCATTATAGCACCATCCCTTCTTATCCTATCTTACCTTAACTTATCTTCTTCGGTAAACTTGGGTAACTTCTGCTGGACAAGGTCAATGTGTTGTTTATACACATTTTCCGCCGCGGAGTTACCGAAAGTTTAGCGAATTCTCCTTTTGTTGTCAAACCTACTGGTTTTAGTTATTTCGTGGAAGGTTGGATTGGTGGACTTATTGACCTTCAGCCATCCCTTATAACTATTATCACTAGGTTAACTAAACCCAAGCTGGTAGTTCTGTTTTATACAGTTTACCGGGTTACTAGGAAGCCTTCTGTCCCCCCTATCTTATATCTTCTTCGATAACCCTAGGTAACACTAGCTGGACAAGGTTAATGTGTCGTTTATACACATTATCCGCCGCGGAGTTACCAACAGCTTAGCGAATTCCCTTTTGTTAAGTAAACCCTCCACTTCCTTCTCGATAAACTTAATGATTCTTGCTGGACAAGGATAATATGTTGGTTATGCATAGAATCCGCCGCGGAATCGCTACAGTTTAGAGAGATTTTATTTCCTTCATGTTGTCAAACCTACTGGATTTAGTTATTTCATGGAAGGTTGGATTGGTGGAACTATTGACCTTCGGCCATCCCCCATAACTATCTTTACTAGGTTAACTTATGCCAAGCTGGTAGTTTTGTTCTATGCAGATACCAGCGCCCCGAAAGCCATAATAAGGCATATTTGCTGGACTAGGATAAAGCAATATATTTTGTAATCCGCCGCAGTATGAAAAATTAGGCTTAAAACACCCTTTCCTTTTTTTTCCCCTACGTATTTCTTATATAAGTGTTGTACAAATCGACTTCAGCGTTGTCGTTTGCATGACTCCCAGTCAATTATCGATATTTTTCTTATCTTATATTAAAAAAAAAAAATTCCTCATTTTATCTTATAAGTTAAATCTGTAAGTTTTTTCTAGTACAGATACGCGTCTAAGACATTGTAGAATTAATTTTACCTGAGATGGTTTTGTCACATAGCGTCGAGAACCTAACGACAGCCAGTGACACCAGAAACCACTGTTGTATTTGCACAGAAATCATTGTGTACCCTTCTCAGTTATTGGCAACATCGTGTGGACATAATTTTCACCGATTGTGTTTCCACACCCAGGTTGGCAAAAGAAAGGTCTGCCCCGTTTGCAAACAAATTCTGACCCAACTGACTTCGGCGTCGACTGAAAATCTTAGTCCGCCCGCGCCATCCACTGCAAATCCAAGGTGGCCCAGCTCCCTTCAGTCTCTACAAACTAGGTCGCAAGCGAGACAAAATACCAATTTCGATCAAATTAACATGCCCAACTCGGAGGAAAACAACATGTCGCAGGGTTCCACAAATATGCAGCCTGATTTAACAAACATGGCCGAGCTGATTCAGCAATCTATAGCCGAAGGCCTAAGAGTGGCCATGGTCGAGCAGTCTCGAATTATGGCTAGTAGTTTAGCCGACCAGACCAATAGATTGGTCCAAGCCATATCCGATGGTGTACGAATCAGCCCTGTAGGAAATTTAAGGGACATATCTCCTGTGCCAAGGCAACCTATGGTTGAGGTAGAGCCCCAGACGAGTGAACCATTTCTTCGGTTGCCAGTAACCATGCAACCAACCTCGGGTTCTGTACGATCCCAAACCGCAAGGAACTCAGAAGCATACCACAATTCGCCCCCCTTGGCAAACCAAACGCAGGCCGGTGTTAGGTCTTATTCCTCAGCAGTCGCGCAAGGAAGAGGTGAAGTAGGTTCAGGCATCCGACCTGATCGAGTAAGCCAAATAATGTCCAACTGGAAAATTCGGTTTACTGGAAAGACTAGCATGACCATTGAGGACTTCATCTATAGGGTAGAAGCGTTGACAAAGCAGACCTTGGAGGGAAATTTCGACTTAACAGCTCGATACGCTAGTAATTTGTTTGACGGAAGCGCCAGTGAGTGGTACTGGCGATATCATAAAAGCGTACCAGAGGTTTATTGGCCAGAGCTTTGTGCAGCTCTCCGTGGCCAATTTAAGGACGACCGAACGGACCGAAATATCAGGACTGAGATTGAGCGTCGCAAACAGCGACCAAATGAATCGTTTGACGATTTCTATGGCGCAATAGCGTCATTAGCCGACAGACTGTCCGAGCCTATGTCAGAAAAATCCCTGGTAGAAACCGTAAGAGCCAACTTGTTGAACGAAATTCAACACAATATATTATACGAAGAAGCCAGCTCGGTGAAGGCTCTTAGGCATTTAGTGCGTACGCGAGAAATCTTCTTGCAATCAGTAGCTAAAGGCAAACCACCACTAACCCCTTCTCGACCAATACTTTGGCAGGTTAATGCCATTTCAGAAACTGATGGTGAGAATTTGTCGGACGGAGAAGTTGAGCAAGATACTGAGTTTGAAGTTTCAGCAGTAGACATTTCGTGTTGGAATTGTGCCGGTGTAGGTCACCGCTATCAAGAGTGCACGGCAGAGCGTAAAGTATTTTGCTACGGCTGTGGGAGAGCAGATACCTACAAGCCTAGTTGCAGAAACTGCAATTTAAGCACAGCAAAAAACTCGGCTGCGCGCGCACCGCAGAAAAGTGCACGCAGACAATTGGTCAGCAAAGCTACCAACACCGATTAGATAATCAAATAGCTGAAAATCTAACACCCCCAGATATGACTCCACCACCTGACTTGACTTTCAACACTCGTGTTGACCCACCAATTTTACGACGAACCCGGTCAAAATGTCGACAAATTCATTTTAAATTTAAATGTCGATTAGAAAGGAATTCCTTGTTAGCTTCCATTATAGCCATACCTAATGACTTACGCCCTCATGCACAGGTGCTGCTTCTTGGAAGGACCTTAGTTGGACTTATGGACACTGGGGCTTCCATTAGTTGTATCGGCGGCAAACTTGCGGCTGAACTTATTCGCGACAAGTTAGGCTACAAACCAATGGTCACAAAGGTAAAAACAGCTGACGGGGTTAATCAACCAATCATAGGCAAAGTATTGACCGATGTAGCGTACCAAGGAGAAATAAAAAAAATATGTTTTTATATCGTGCCTTCGCTAGCTGCTGAGCTTTACCTGGGTATTGATTTTTGGAGAGCTTTCGAACTATTACCGATGCATCGTATGGCTCGAACGTTTGATATCTCGTCAATTGATGAACCATCAATGAAAGAAATCACACCTTTCACGCCAAGGACATTAAGCAATAGCCCTGGACTAACAAGCGCGAATCCCGCTCGCTGTGTTTCACACCAAGCGTGATTTTAGTGGGGGGGAATTTGTAGTGCGCTTGGTTTCATTTATGCCGCAAATTATGCAACGAAATAATTCCGCCATTGGCTAGCGCCATCTATATTCCATGGTCAGCGCCACCTATGGCTAGTCAGCTGATTAGGTGAGCGCTGATAATTATAGAAATGCAACTCTTGCATTGCTCGGGTCACCACCGATCGCGAGATGGGGCTTCATCCCGGATGCGGGTCGTGGCCTCGCGCTCTTTTAATTATGACCGTCGCGACCGGCAGACGTGTATTAAGTCCGGTAATAAAATCATCCAAGTACATTTTAGTTCACCTCGTGCAAGTGATAAATTTAAGATGCCGCCAATAAAACGCATCCAGTAAGCCGAACCAATTCTAATAAAATCAAAAGACTAATGCAACCCCAGCCGCCGTCAACCCAACAAAGACAAAAAGACAAAAAAAAGGGAAAGAAAACAAGTGCAAGTGTATAACCTCGCGGAGCTGCCGAACCTAACCTTGCGGAGTGACAAAAACTAATCACCGCAGCAGCCCCGCTAATCGTTTTGCAATAAAGCAATAGCCATCAAATGACAGTGAATTCGGCTTAACCCAAAGTGAATAAAAAAAAAGCAAGAAAAAAAAATAACAGAAAAACCCCGATGCGCGTATTACCCCCACGAGGCTTTGAACCTCGGACCGCACACCAACGTGAAAAAGAAAACGTGCCGCGGTAGTTCCGCTAAACAGTTTTGCTTTAAGGCAATAGACATAATCAAATGGCAGTGAATTCGGCTTAAACAAGTGAATTAAAAAAAAAAAAAAAGCAAGAAAAAAAAAAAACAGAAAAACCCCGATGCGCGTACTACCTCCACGAGGATTTGAACCTCGGACCGCACACCGACGTGAGAAGAAAATAAAAACGTGGCCGCTAAAACGATGATCGGCAAGTTCCTACCAAGGATCAGCAACACCCCCCCCAAGACGGATGAACCGCAACAAATTTTACCCTCGGTTTAATTAACTTATAAGCAAATAATTCCCCATAAATTTAAGTTCAAAAAAAAAAAAAAATAAAATAAATAAATAAATAAACGTAAACGGAATCACTAAATAAATATATATGAAATATAATATATAAATAATCAAAAAAAAAAAAAAACAAACCTCACCCCACCTTTTTCACAGTGCAGCTCTTCGGAACGACAAAAGATCTTTTGGGCGTCGAGGAGAATATGTAAGTGCTGCTTTCATTACTTTTTTTTTCGTTTGTCATATCTTTTTTTTTCAGCAAGTGAAAAATATTTGTTGTTGTCGTGCCTTCTGCCTAAAAGTATACCCTTTAAAATTTTAATTTAAATTTAAATTCCCTAATCGCCTGCGCGATAGGCTATTCCATTACAAAAAAAAAAAAAAAAAAAAAAAGGTATAAAGTAAATAAAGTAAAATCAATATTCCGCACAAAAATAAAATAAAATAAAACAAAATAATTATAAAATAAAATAAAAAAATAAAAATAAAATTTTTTTATATAAAAAAAAAAAAATATATATATATCCAAATAAATGCATATATATATATATCCATATATATATACATATATTTATGAATGATGTATAAAATAAAATAAAAAAAAAAAAAAAAAAATATATATAAAATAAAAATAAAATAAAATAATAAAAAAAAAAATATATAGATATAAATAAATTTTTTTGTAGTATAAAAAAAAAAAATATTTTTGTAAATTCTTAAACTTAAGTCCCTACGGATACCGCGATGAATATAATTTTTTTAGTTTTGGAATATGAAGTTAATAACCATTATAAAATAAGAATTTAATTATGCTTGGATAAAATGTTTAAAAATCAATTAAAATCAATTATATTTACCTTAGCTTGCTAGTAGAAAAAAAAAAAAAATTTTTTTTATAACTATAACTTTTCAATCAATTTAAATCTATAAATAATAATATTTTTAGTTTTTCCTTGTCACTTGCTATAGAATTAACCATGCCTATTAATAATAAAATCAATACTTGTATCTTATTATAAAAAAAATGAATCTATAATTTTTCTATACTTTTGGGAGTCATGCAGCGAAGAGATGTGAGAAGTAGGAACTAGTAGGTCGTTTGGCTTAGGGATCCTCCCACAAATAATGTAGTGGAATAGGAGGATCATGGTAGGGTGGGCAACAGCTGGACCCAACATCAGTCCAGCACAGCCAAACGGCAAACAAGGAGTGTCGCCTCCAACAACTATTATGAGAAGTGTGTCTGTAGTCCTGTCCTTCCGTTTCCGCACCCGTTTCCCCCTGTTTAGTTGAATTACTATGGCCCGCACGCGATTTTTGATTAATAATATGAGCACCGCGAGAGTATAGTATTAGAAAATAAAAGAAATGGAACCTGCCCCTTCTACCGATCAAAAAGCCGGAGCCAGCGCGTGCACCCCTTCTAATATTATTCCATTTTCCATCTTCTCGATTTATACGTTATATGCTACACCACTTATGCAACATACACGCAAACGTCGGTCCCCATTCGATGCAGTGGGTAACATTGCGAATAGTCTATTTGGAGTATTAGACTCAAACTACGCTAATAAAATTACTAAGGTGATAGAGAAGGTAAAAACGAACGAAGAATTTTTACTGACCTTACTGAAAAATCAAACTTCAGTACTTGACTCAACCATTAACATTGTCAAGAAGACAAGATCTGCATCGGACAAGCGGCTAAAACTACTTGAACAGCAAGTTGCTATCATTAGCCAAACCAGGGGAAAATACACTGGTGCGCGTCTCACGGAGACCTACCTGGCGTTAACACTGTTAGCAGCCACCCTTCAACGCATGCAAGCAGAAATAGTCGATGTGCTAAATGGAATTCGCCACCGTACAATAAGCCCAATATTGATCTCTCCCGATCAATTGAAGGAACAATTGGACTAAATGCGGGATCATTTGCCGGCAGATCAAATGGCACCAGTGACATAATCCAACATTATTCACTTATACAGAATTATGCGAGCAGAAGGCTAATGTAATATTTAGAATAATACTACCACTAGTGTCAACATCAATATTAGAGCTGTTCAACATTGTGCCAATTCCGATGTGGGAATCAACAAGCTGGCGACTATTTGAGCTTAAAACACCTATTATAGCTATTAACAACCATAGGGATAAATTCATGGGACTCACAACAGATGATCTACACCGTTGCCGTACGTTACGGTGTGAATTTCAACTCTTTAACAACAAAACACCAACCATGTGTCAAGTAGCTCACAGAGCAACAACCCCATATACTATACAACCAAAAGATACCGGACTACTGTCGCTGTCGTCAGGCTGTACTGCACGCAACTCAGAAATTAGCATCAGCACCTTCAACATCATTATAAGTCAAGTGAAAAAAGGCTATGCTCACTTTGGCGAAATAATCAAGCCAGACACAACTCAAAGACCTCTACCAGAGAACAAGGTACACGAAGATAAGGATCTGGACGACTTGCAGCTTAAATTGAACGCACTCAACAAGCCAGAACTGCCCGACCAAATAAGTTCAGTACAACATATCGCCGCTTATACTGCTTTGGTGGTATCCGTCTTAGTGCTATTTGCCTATGCACTACGGAAGAAACGCTTCTGGACTTTGCAACCAATAGCTACAAGGAATGAGGCTGCCAACACAGCCGTGCCATCAGCATCCCCAAGACGATTCACACTGGATGTAGATGATGGTTGATCACCGATTCAACGGCCGGGAGAATGTTAAGGTGCATACAAGTCAACACGCATTTAAATCATAAAGCATAAACCAATTATATAAGAAATGACACAAAATTGTCAACACAATTATAACTATTTCAAAACCATACACATTACCACATATTTGTTGACACAATTAAACTTGTATTCGATACCATAGGTCATAAAACTCTTAGCGACAAAATATCGCTGACTACACAGAATATCGCTGACTGCACAATATGCGTTATTACCGCAGCAGTCTGCCAACCCGGTAGTTGCAAAATATGCAATTCTGCGTAAGCAAGCAATTGCTGAGAACTCAATAACCCAATTTAACTGACAACACAAACATGTAAACTAAGCTATTTATACCTATAAATATTGTGACTTTTTCGTTAATAAAGTTAGTGTTTTAGTGTCTTAGCATCACCGCATTCAATACTATTCACTCATTTCTACCATAGCACTTACTGTGCGCATCGAAGGACCTCCCTCTCCGTAGTCCACCTAGTTACAAGTGCTAGTTGCGACGCCACTTAGTAGTCCCTTCAAACATACACAAACATTTGTTAATGACAAGTATAAATGTAACAAGTAAGAAGGCTCTAGTCGAGAAATCCCGATTAGACGAAGAGTTATCGAAAATCGGAAACAAATTTGTACTGCCTAGGGATTAGGCGAGCTTAAGTTCCAAATCTGGAGTCTCTAGCTTTTATAGCCTCTGAGATCGACGCGTTCATACTTTCGGACGGACAGACGGACATGGCTATATCGACTCAGCTGTTGATACTGATCAAGTATATATATACTTTATGGGGTCGGAGGTGCTTCCTTCTGCCTGTTACATACTTTTGCACAAAACCATTATACCCTTTTTTCCATTTTTAATGGGATCAATGAATTTAATATTAAGCCGCTATGAATGTTTTCGGAGTCAAACCAACAGATAAGATCTATTAGTTATTCGTTGAATTTCTTTCGCGTTCTTTACTATATTTTAAATGTATATTCCTCGGATTATTAGTCTTGACCTAAGTCGATCCTATTCCAGGATATGTATATTTAAAATAAATCGACATTGCTCAAGCTGGAAATTTTCGGCATGTTCCTCTTTAATTTTGATTTTGATATTCATACCCAGTTTTTAAATTAGACCAGTTTAAGATATGTACAAAATAAATTTTATTGCGTGTGAAATAATAATAATAATAAATAATAATACGGATAAGTCTCATAAAATTAAAGTTCATATTATATTGTATATATCTATCGCTTATATCGTAGCGATAATATCGCTTATACTCTGTCTTTTATATCCTATCACTCATATGTAGCGCTGTTGTGCGCTTGGTTTAAATAAATACCGCAAACTATGCAACGGAATATTTCCAGCACATTTTCGCCATTGGCTAGCGCCATCTATATTCCGGTGTCAGCGCCACCTATGGCTAGTTAGCTGATTAGGTGAGCGTTAATAATTATAGAAATGCAACACTTGCATTGCTCGGGTCACCACCGATCGCGAGATGGGGCTTCATCCCCGATGCCGGTCGTGGCCTCGCTCTCTCTTGCTAGGACCGTCGAAGCAGTCAGTCGCGACTCGATTTTTGTGTGCCGCCTCCTGATACATAAAACCACGCGACAATTCAATTATTGGAACCAACAAATGGCAGTGAAAAAATTTTTAAACTAGCTAGTCAATTTGACTCGAAAACTCTTTTTTTTCTCAACTTGTGCAGTCGCCGCCGAGAAGCAACAACAAAAATTTAAATTTAAATTTTGCGCTAAGAACCCCTGTGGGACAACCACGCGGAGTGATGACCATAACCAAACTCGAACTTTTAGTGCAAATGCCATAGCTACCCCGCAAAAGACTTAGCTAATCGCCTTTGCTAGTAGCAAACGCAATGCAGCCCCTCTAAAACAAAAAAAAAAAAAAAAAGTGGAGTGATGACCATAACTAAACTCGAACTTGTGGTGCAAATGTCCCCTAGCTACCCCGCAAAAGACGTAGCTAATCGCCTTGGCTAGCAGCAAACGCCATGCAGCCCCTATAAAACACAAAAAAAAAGAAAAAAAAAACAAAAACAAATAAATATTTATATAATAAAATTTTTTTTTGAGTGATCACGCGGAGATTTAAACCGCGTACCCCTCCGACATGAACAATATAATAGAGAAAAAAAAAAAAGAGAAAAAGTGATCCCGCGGAGATTCAAACCGCGGACTTTTCCGACTTAAAACAATATAATGGAGACAAAAAAAAAAAAAAAAAAGTGATCTCGCGTAGATTCGAAACACGGACCCCTCCGATTGAAACAATATAATAAAGCCAAAAAAAAAAAAAGTGATCCCGCGGAGATCGAACAGCGGACCCCTCCGACTTAAAACAACACAAAAGAGTGATCACGCTGGGACTTGAACCCATCGTCCCCGTCCAGACTATGTCCACTATTCGAGGCATTATTCAACCCCCACACTGAAAGAAAACTGGGAGTTATAATTTAAAATATTCAATTCAAACAAAATATGGAAAACAAAAATATTAAAAAAAAAAAAAAAATACAATAAAAATAATGATAATATAAACGAAATAAAACAAATAAATATCAAAATATAAACTAACATAAATAACAAAGGTATTTTAGTACTAAGAAAAAATAAATAAATAAAACAAAACCCGCCTAATTATCATGCAGCTCTCACCAACGGCAAAAGATCTTTTGGACGTCGAGGAGACCATGTAAGTGCATTCTTTGAACTATCCTATTAGTTTTCGTTTCAATTTTTGTTCATAGCAAGTGATCAAGTGAAACAGTGAAAAAATAAAAAAATAAAAATAAATAACTTTTTTGTTGTTCGCACATATATGGTGCTTTATAATTCACAAGAATAGGCCTTCTGCCTAAAAGTATGCCACCGAAATAACCTGATCACTTCCGCCTTAATTAATACACATATAAAAAAATAAATAAAAATTTTAAATAAATATATGAAATGAATTAACTAAAATAGAACTTAATACTGTTGTGGTGGATAAATAACAATTAGTAAACTAATTAAATTTAGTAAATTTTCAATCCTTATTTATACAAAAAAAAATTAAAATAAATTTAAAATAAATAAATGAATAATTAATAAATAAATTAATAAAAAAAATAAAATTGTAATAATAATAAATACATGAAATGAATACAAAAAAAATACTTTTGTGATATTTAATTTAATTTAATTAATTTTGTTTGCCTTATAAAAAAATAAATAAATAATAAATAAATAAAAAAAATTAAAAATAAATTTAAGTTAATAAATTTTTCGTGTTTGAATTTGAATTCCATAGTATAAATAAATATTATTTTTTTGAATTGAATTGAGCTTTAAAGAAGAAGTCACTGGCAAATGTAAAATAGGAATTTAATTTTGTTCCGTTAAAATGTTTAAACAAAATTAAATAAATACAATTAAGTACAGTTAGCTGATAGGAAAATATGAAACAATAGTTGTTTAATATATAAAATTTTAATTAAGGTTTTCCTATCACTTAGATTTATCCGACCATGCCTATTAATAATAAACTGAATCTATGTAACTTTTCCTTTTAAAATGAACCAATAATTTTGTTTTCTTTTGGGAGTCATGCAGCGAAGAAATGTGAGAAGTAGGAACTAGTAGGTCGTTTGGCTTAGGGATCCTCCCACAAATAATGTAGTGGAATAGGAGGATCATGGTAGGGTGGGCAACAGCTGGACCCAACATCAGTCCAGCACAGCCAAACGGCAAACGAGGAGTGTCACCTCCAACAACTTATATGAGAAGTGTGTCTGTAGTCCTGTCCTTCCGTTTCCGCACCCGTTTCCCCCTGTTTAGTTGAATTACTATGGGCCGCACGCGATTTTTGATTGATAATATGAGCACCGCGAGATCGTAGTATTAGAAAATACAAGAAATGAAACCTGCCCCTTCTACCGACCATAAAGCCGGAGCCAGCGCGTGCACCCTTTCTAATATTACTCCAATTTCCATCTTCTCGTTTCACACGTTATATGCACACCACTAAAAGGTGTATGAAGAATAGAAGTGACTGAACCGGCAAAGCGGAAGGCCGTACAAATTAAGAAGGTGAAATTGTGTACGCATATAATGAAATGTTCGCTGAATAAACGTTGTAATTATTATTTTATATATTGAATCAAAGAAGTTGTTTTAATATACGTGGCTTTAAAAGTTCAGTCCTACAATTTTGGGGGCTCAACCGGGATGAACATAAAGACCAATACAGCGAATTAAAAAGTAATGCAAAGTGGTTAAGTTCTACGCAGTCGGTATCGTCTAACTGCGTAGATGTAAAGTTGGAGTTTTTCCAATTCTGCGAAAGTATTCAGTTGCTGGCGAATACTTTGTACGTTGGAGCGACGAGAACGCTCAATTGCGTTAATGGAGGAGGTTGCAGTTAATGCAAATTAAATGCAAAGTGATCAAGTTCTACGCAGTCGGTATCGTCTAACTGCGTAGATGTAAAGGTGGCAGAATTGGAGAAATTCTGCGAAAGTATTCAGTTGCTGGCGAATACTTTGTACGTTGAAGCGACGAGAACGCTCAATTGCGTTGATGGAGGAGGTTGCAGTTAATGCAAATTAAATGCAAAGTGATTTAGTTCTACGCAGTCGGTATCGTCTAACTGCGTAGATATAAAGGTGGCAGAATTGGAGAAATTCTGCGAAAGTATTCAGTTGCTGACGAATACTTTGTACGTTAGATCGACGAAAACACTACAAGCAGAGACGCTGAGAATAACGGTGATAGCGGCAGACGTGACGATCGCTGGCGACGGCTGGTACGAGATAACGGCGAAAAGAAAAAGAACGGTGAAAAGAAGGCGACCGACGTCAACAAAAACTAAGTGTGTTAATTTTGCGAATCAATGAGGCGTGAACAACTTAGTGAAACGGCAACCTTGACGACAACGGCAAAAAGAAGTACAACGACGAAAAGGCGATCAACAACCACAAAAACTGAGTGTGTTCATTTTGCGCATCAAAGCGGCGTGAACAACTTAGTGTGAAGCAGCAGACGCGCATTTTTGGAAGGAATAACGGCGAAAAGAAGCAGACGTCGAAGAAGGCTGTCTGTATCACATCAAAGACGTGAAGCAGAGAAAGACGGATACGTGTGCCTTAACACACGTACACAAGAAGAGAAAAGAAAAACTGGCGTTGGTATACATTAAAGTTAACATGGTGTTAACATAGGTCTGTAAAAAGATTTGTTAAGTAATTTTAATGATGATAGTTATACACGGTGAAAAATCAAGAAAGCCAGATAACGAGTACAGCGTCGACGATATGGTTGCCATTAAGTGAACCCAGTTCGGAGCCGGACTGAAACTGAAAGGGAAGTTTCTTGGTCCCTATGTTGTGAAACATAAGTTGAGACGTGGACGGTACATAGTAGAAAAGCTAGGAAACTTTGAAGGACCGACAAATACTAACACAATTGCTGAAAATATGTAAATTTGGAACAAATTATTCGGGACGAATAATTAGTAGGATGGCCGAATGTAGGATTGGCACCTCTAGCAGCTGATGCCGATAACTATCTATATTATCTAATATTAAGTTGTAGTAATCAATAGGATATCGTAGTATAAGAACACCACTAAGAGATGTATGAAGAATAGTAGTGACTGAACCGGCAAAGCGGAAGGCCGTACAAATTAAGAAGTTGAAATTGTGTACGCATATAATAAAATGTTCGCTGAATAAACGTTGTAACTATTATTTTATATATTGAATCAAAGAAGTTGTTTTAATTTACGTGGCTTTAAAAGTTCAGTCCTACATATATATCGTATCGCTTATTTCACATTTTAGTTAGAAACTAAACTCAGTAGCCATTACGGTGGTCCGTAGTGCTGAAGATTTAGTAGCCTTAGTTGGTAACGCTAACGAGGCAATATCGTGTGTCATCTGCAATGACACTAGTGTCGAAACGGTAGTTACGGAAACTAGTTGTAGACATCATTTTCACAAACTAGTGCAGTGAAAAATGTAGAAATTTCAGAAAATCGCATTCAGCAGATTATTACAAGTTTCTTGGAAGGCTTTCGTAGAAGTATTGCTTCATCTGTGGCTGATCAAATTAGTTCTGCAATTCGAAATTTGAATTTGTCTTCCTCCGCTAGAGAGAATCGAGACGAACCTCAGCTAGAATAAAAAAATAACATCTAGCTCAGCGGCCGGCGTATGAGCTTTGAGCAGAGAAACCTTTCGAGAGATAGGCGTGGTCCATCTCGCCAGAATAATAACAGTAATTTTTCGATGGATCGTCCAGATAGAATTTCCAATGTCATATTGAATTGGAAAACACAATTTTGAGAGGCTTCGAATGACATTTTATCTATCAAGTCAATTGTCTCACTTCCCAATATTTTGATAACAATTTCGAGTTATTATACCAGTTTGGGAATTTACTTTTTAAAGGCCCAGCTCTTTCATTTTATACAGAACTGTGGGTCACATGGGATGGCAAGAGTTGAGGGAGTTAAGGGAGAGGTATCAAGACCAACGAATTGATCGAGATATCAAAAATGTCATGCGATGTCGTAAACAAGGCGTAAACGAAAGTTTTGATGAGTTTCTTGACGCGATGCTAGCAATAGCTGATTCTCTTCGAGAACCTATGTCAGAGAATGACCTAATTATCGAAATAAGGCATAATTTAAAGCCTGAAATAATTCATGAACTTCTTCATGTAGAGACTCCAAATCTTGCATTTATTTGCAAGAAGCGTCATCGTCATGAAGAATTCTTTCGTAATTTACGATCCAAACCGGTAGTTCGAACAAACGGGTAAACGACAAACTTCAGAGCGCAGAGCAGGCATCTTAAATGTGGATACTGTTACAGGTCAACATACTCGATCTGCTTTGCACATGAGGAGCTTTTGGAATAATAAACATCGCCTTAATCTTTACACAAAATCCTCCTTACGATATTAGATCCTTTACTCAGATAGAAGTTTTTGGGAAACCACCATTTTTGGACAGCGGTGCCAATAAGAGCGTAATTGGTGCAGTCTTGGCTAAACAGTGTATCTCAGAGCCGATAAAAATCGAGAAATTAAATGGGGTGGTCCAGACAGCCGACGGACAGAAGCAGATAGTGGCAGGCTTAGTGCATATACTTGTAGCGTTCAATTTGTTAAAAATAGATTTCGAATTTTTAGTTGTACCTTCCATCAAACAAAAAATAATATGTGGAATGGATTTTTGGAAAGCCTTTGGCATTTCAATCAAACCTCCAAAGAAAAAAAGTACAATCGGTTATCGATAATCTTCTCTCATCGGAACGAAGAGACATTTATGGTTGAGCATGAGATCGACACAGCAGATGCTTTGTCCTCTGCTAAAGAAAAGTGATCGAATGATACAACTAGGCGTCATTAAAGTAGCTCCGACATCCCCATGGCCTTCTCCAGTTACACTCGTTGTTAAACCTGGAAAGGTTACGTTTTGTTTGGATGCGCGAAAGTTAAATTCTGTTACTGTTAAAGATGCGTGTCCGATGCCAAGTCTTGATGGACTTATAAGTAGACTTCCGTCAGTGCGTTGCATATCCAAAATTGATCTAAAATATGGATTTTGGCAAATTCGTTTAGATGTAAACTCTCGCATAAAAACAGCCTTTACCATTCCAAATCGACCACTATAATAGTTTAGACGGATGCCTTTTGGCCTTACGAATGC
>JAWNNS010000192.1:0-10176 GCA_035044605.1 Scaptomyza cyrtandrae | reverse complement strand
GGTTGTGTTTCCGCTGATAGTTCTAACCCTCACCAATTGGGTTAATGTACACCCGAACAGTGTGCATTTAAAAACTGGTACCATAAAAGGGGCGCTAGTCTGGCGCTTAAACCAAACTCGCTGTGCTATATCCTCGGATATATGAGCACCGTGGTTGTAATCCCTCATGTGGAAAACGTCACGTTAAATAAGCCCTATAGAGATATAGTACGAATGTCCCTATCTACTCAGTTTGACTTTGATTGCCGTCGCGAACGGACGTTTTCGTTTTGTTGCGCGCATTAAAGTTTTCGTTTTCGTTTTCGCTATCAGTGTTAGCATTGTTGTTGTTGTTTGCTTATTTGTCAAAACAAGATAAGCAAACAACGGTAAAATCATACGATCGGTGCGCACGTGTGCATAAACAGTTGAAAACACACCAACAGGTGGCGCCCTAGATAGCGTGGACACACACCAAAGGCGTAGTGCGGACACAAGCTTAGTGCGGAAATAAACCATTAATATTTTAGTGCGGAAATAAACCAAAAGCTTAGTGTGGACACAAACTGAGAAACGCGTAGTGCGGACACATACCGAAAAACGCGTAGTGCGAGATACGGCCGAAAGAGAGCGCCATGGATCCGCGCAGCCGCTCATTGAACGAGCTTGCGGATACCTCCGATGCATCCGAGCTAAGCGTTGCAGCGGAGAACCAAGTGCGCAAGGCGAAAAAGGGCAAAGGCAGGAGGGCCAGAGAGAGGCTCACCGAGTCTTCTGACGAGGGAATGGTGAGGAAGTACGCGCTGCTGGATGTTGCCGCCGTTGCTGCCCCCATGGACACCACCGCCGATGTTGACGCCGCCCCACCGTCCACCGTCCCCTCGTCTGCCCTTTCTATCGACCCCGCTGACCCTGACGTTGCCACCACCGCCGTTCCCGATACCATCCGCGTTGCCATCCCCGCCGTCCCCGTTGCCGCCAAAATACCCGTCGCCGTCTACCCCGTTGTCGCTGATGCCGCCACGGCTCCTAAGTCGCTTTCCGGAACGCTCGCTTCCTTCCGTGCCGCCAACACGCGCGCTGCACGCCCGACGACTGTTGCTATGGACACGGAGTCCAGCCTGATGGAACTCGCAGCGATCCAGCGCGCTGTGAAGGAGGCTGTGCTGCACGCTAGGCTGGAGCCAGCTGCAGCCATGCAGATTTTCGACGCCGCCGCCAAATACGACGCCCTAGTTGCGAAACTGGTCGTTCACGCTGGTGTCCTTGAGGGCAGTCTGGAGAGGAGGGATGCCGCTTCAACAACGCACATCCAGCCGACTGCTTTCCAGGCTTTCCAGGCTCCTACCGCCGCTGCGATAGTCCCAACTGCTGCCCCTAGAGCAAAGAAGGCCGTGGAGACATGGTCGGCTGTTGTCACCAGCAACGACGCGAACTTGTCTGGCAAACAAGTGGCCGACAAAATAATGAAGGAAGTGGCACCTACGCTTGGCGTCCGCCTGCATGAGGTGCGCGAGTTGAAGCGTGGTGGCGCTGTTATTCGCACGCCTTCAGTTAGCGAGCTGAAGCGCGTCGTGGGGAATGCCAAGTTCTCTGAAGTTGGACTAAATATCGCCAGAAGCAAAGGACTGCAGCACAAGGTGGCCGTCAGCGATGTGGACACCACCATTTCGCCGGAGGTCTTCATGGAGGAACTGTACGCCAACAACTTCAAGGACGAGTTTTCCCCGGCTGCCTTCAAACAGGCGGTACATCTGGAGACGAAGCCGTGGTCCGTCACCAATGGCGTCACATTAAATCTGACGCTTGAGGTGGATGAGAAAGCGCTAGCCGTACTTGATAAGACCGGACGGGTCTACATCAAGTGGTTCTCGTACCGATGCCGGCCGCTCATCCGCACCTATGCATGCCACAGGTGCGTCGGATTTGACCACAAAGTGTCTCAATGCCGCTTCAAGAGCGAAGTCTGTCGCCATTGTGGCCAGCCCGGTCACACCGCAGCGAAGTGTACCAGCCCGGTGGACTGCCGGAACTGCCGCTTTAAGGGACTCCCCTCAGGACACTACATGCTGTCAGAGGCTTGTCCCGTCTACGGTGCTTTGTTAGCGAGGGTGCGAGCTAGACATTAAAATGTTCAGCTTCACCCAAGCAAATTGTGGCCGCGGCCGAGCTGCCAACATCGAGCTCGGAGTCCGCATGCGGGAATCTGGTCATGGCTTCGCCCTTGTCCAGGAGCCATACGTTGACACGGCTGGCAGGATAACGGGCTTCCCGGCGGGAATGCGCGTTTTCGCCGACAAGAGGTCGAAGGCAGCAGTCATCGTGGACGAACCAGACGCCATCTGTATGCCGTTGGAGCCGCTCATCACCGACTTTGGAGTATGCGTGAGTGTCACCGGAAAACATGGCTCGTTTTTCCTGACCTCCGTATACTGCCAATTCAACGCTGAACTGGAGCCGTACATTAGGTACTTAGATGCGGTGCTACTACAGGCCAGTAGCATTCCTGTCATCTTCGGGCTTGACGCAAATGCAGTATCCCCCTTGTGGTTCAGCAAGCTCTCTGAGTCTACACAGAGACATCTGAATCACGAGCGAGGCGAGCTGCTTGTGGATTGGATACTCGGAAGTCGAGCCGACGTACTTAATGTACCCAGTGAGGTGTACACGTTCGATAATCGCAGAGCGCAAAGCGATATCGACGTGACAATCGTCAGCGCAGCAGCGTCTATGAGGGCCGCATATGACTGGAGAGTGGACGAGTGGGACGTGAGTGATCACAACATTATCACCGTTGTGATTACGCGCGACCCCGAACGCGCAGTTGAGAGCTTTGCTCCTGTGCCGTCTTGGAAGCTCAAAAATGCACGCTGGCGGCTGTTCGGTGATGAAGTGGCACGGCTTGCAGCCGAACTGCCAGAGGATTACGAAGCAACGCCGTTGGACAACCAAGTATCTGCACTGCGCACGCTAGTGCACGACGTGTGTGACAGAGTACTTGGACGCAGATCTCCAAGAGCCGCTGGGAAAGTGGTCTGGTGGAATGCCGGCCTTAGTACCAAGCGCCAAGAGGTCAGGAGACTGAGGCGAAGGCTCCAGAATGCTCGTCGGCGTGGTCACGTTGACGATGCTGAGCGACTTGCAATTGAGCTACGTATTTCTGCTAGCCAATACAAGAAGCTTATTCTGTCAGAGAAGGAGAAGGACTGGCGCCGCTTCGTGGGAGAGCACAGGGATGATCCATGGGGACACGTCTACAGGATCTGCAGAGCGCGCAAGAAGAGCATCGAGTTTGGGTGTCTCCGGTCGGACGGCGAGCTAGTCGTAACATGGCACGACTGTGCGGGAGTGCTCCTCCGCAACTTCTTCCCTGTTGCGGAGTCAACTGCACCCATTGCCGTCCCGGACGTCTCACCGCCACCGCTCGATGTCTCTGAGGTGGATGCATGTGTCGCCAGGCTGAAGAGCAGGCGCTCTCCCGGCATCGACGGCATCACCGGCACGATCTGCAAGGAGCTATGGCGTGCCATCCCTCAGCACCTCACAGCGTTGTTTTCCCGCTGCATAGAGCAAGGACACTTTCCAACGGAGTGGAAACGCCCGAGAGTAGTTGCGCTGCTCAAGGGGCCCGATAAGGACAGGAGCGATCCCAGCTCTTATCGTGGTATATGCCTGCTACCAGTTCTGGGCAAGGTGCTTGAGGGACTCATGGTGAGTCGGATGAAGGAGGTGCTACCAACCGGCAGCAGATGGCAGTTCGGATTTCGGCCAGGACTTTGCGTGGAGGATGCATGGAGGCACGTCAAGTGCACCGTCGACGCCAGCATGACAAAGTACGTCCTTGGAATCTTCGTTGATTTCAAGGGCGCCTTTGATCACGTCGAGTGGAACTCGGTGCTGCGACGTCTCATTGACGCTGGATGCCAAGAAGCCAACTTGTGGAGAAGCTTCTTCTCTGGCAGGAGCGCAAGCATGATCAGCAGTTATGGAGAGCACACTGTTCCGGTGACACGAGGTTGCCCACAAGGTTTCTCATCAGTGGTCCATTCATTTGGAACCTCATGATGGACGTGCTTCTCCAGCGCTTGGAGCCTCACTGCCCGCTCAGCGCGTATGCAGACGCACTTGCTGCTAATCGTCGAGGGAGATTCCCGCAGAGTCCTGGAAGGAAAAGGCACCGGAGTTGATGTCCATCGTTGGAGCTTGGGGGGACGAGGTCGGTGTTGCTGTCTCCATCAGCAAATCGGCCACAATGCTGCTGAAGGGAAAGCTGTCACATAACAGGCCGCCACTGGTACGGCTTGGTCAAACAAGCCTGCCATATGTCAGGATGTACCGGTACCTGGGCATCACAGTCGGCGAGCGGTTAAATTTTAACCCGCATATCGCGTCTCTACGTGATCGGCTGACTGGAGTCGTTAGGGCTTTGGCACGCGTTCTACGGGCGGACAAGGAAATAAAAATCGGATTTCATATGTTATCCAAAATGAGCTGAGATCTCTTATTAATGCTGTGGGCGCCTTAGCTGTTGAGCTATTTGCAAACACATTTCAGTTGCACTAGATGATACCCTGAAACCTATACTCAGCGCGTACGATCAGTATTTGAAAGTTTATATGTGTGTGTATACGCGTATACTGTACCACAGTTGACTTAAACTAAATTTTTCATATCTCTGGTGTTTCTCAGCCGATTTCAATTAAAATTTTGTTTAATGTTATTGTGTTGCTATCGATTTCATGTGTATTTCGGAAACGGGAAGAGTTATCGAAAATCGAAAACAATCTTGTACTGCCTAGGGATTAGGTGAACCTACGTTCTAAATATGGAGTCTCTACATACATACAGACGGACGGACGGACGGACAGACGGACGGACGGACGGACGGGACGGACGGACAGACGGACGGACATACAGCTATGGCAATATCGATTCGGCTGTTGATGCTGATCAAGCATATATATACCTCATGGAGTCGAAGATACTTCCTTCTGCCCGTTACAAACCAATGGATTCAGGGTATTATAATAAATTTTGTAAAAAGCTGCATGTGGGATTTGAGCTCGCGACTAGTACGGGAATTCAAATATATGCTGTACTCGCTTTCAGTAATCAATTCTAAAATTTCAAATACTTAATCCAAGCTACTTCTTACTTATTTTTTGCACGGCGTTTTCTATTAGTGCAATTGCTGCTATTTAAAGTACATTTTTGCTTGTTAACTGTTGGAATGCGCTAAGAAGAAGGTCTTTGATTCTAAGTGAAGGTCTATGGAAGGTCTACGTGGGAAAAACGAAAGCCACCTAAGACCTTCTTATTGCTTCTTAGCTGCGGTCGTTACGTTTACTTCTCGGCTTGGTCGCAAATCGAGAGCGTAGCCAAAATGTTTGAGAAAAGAATGCTAGACGTTTCTGTTGCCTAAGCCATAATCTCAATGAGAGAAAAGCATCAGTGGTTGCTAATTAAGCAAACCTAAATCTAAAATCAGAGCAGAGTCTGTTCCGTGGGCAGTTAGGTAAATGACAACCAGCTATCTTCAGGCAGTTAGGTAAATGACAGCCAGCTATCTTTAGGCAGTTAACACATCACATGCATTTGCACAATTAACAATTAGCTTGCTGCGCTTAATTTAATCTTATTAACAACGCGCAAATGCAGAGCAACGCGTCGAAAACAGAAAAAGAAACTTAAATTGAACGAAAAGCGTGGGTATATGACAAAGCTATTATGAGCTTTTCTTTATATAACGTAAGTCTCTTTAAACTAACTACTCTATAGGAACAGTATAAGCACTTGTAGCTACTCTTTAAGGCATCACTTTTTTTTATATCAAATAGCTTATTCATACGAGGGTTATATTATACAGGAATTAAAATAAATATACAATAGGGTGTTGACAATTACGCGTAGCGAACGAGAATTGTAGTATAGTTTATTATATTTAGTTTATATTATATTTAATATATATGTTTGCAGGCTTAACTTGGTACTTAAAATAATCGACTTACTTGGCTTATGCATTTTGAATATTAATTTGATTGATCAGATTCTTCTGTTGTCAATTTCACAAATTTGAAAAAATCTAGAAACAAGATTAATTAGAATTTTAGCCACTTATAAGCAATGAGGCAAATGAATGACAGCTGTAACTTGCATGGCAAAGCTGAAACTTCTACAACAGAAGATTACAATAGAAAAGTAGACGCGAGCAACTATACCCCCAGAAGCGGTCAGTTGATAGCTCTGTCTCATTATCGAATCCCTTGTCTTTGGCCAAATGCACCGTCGACGAAGACCGGCGACGATGGCGTTAGAGCCAATTTTTCAGGCAGCGGAGCGAAAAATAGTTCTTTAGTGGCGTTTTATGTTTTGTTGCTGCAATGGTTGCTGCTGGAGCTTGAAGCGCTAATAAGAGCGACGAGGAGAGTTAACGAACTGTAGGCCAGCAAGACCTGCCAGACAGGAACAGAGCAGACCGCAACTAACAAGAAAATCGCAGTATGAGAATCTGGAATTTGTTTTTTTGTCTTGAAAAAAAAATACCAATCTACATAAAAGTGGATACAAAATAGGAAAAACAGTCGACAGGCGGAGCTGGCCATTGAAAAGTAAGAAACCTGCTGGCAGCTCCCATTATTGCATTTCAAATACAACAAAAGTAAAAATAAAAAAAACCAGTATGAAAGCCATAGTCCAGCGAGCTCGACTAGGAGATGCTCTAAAACGGATTTTCCTTAACTTCGTGCTTCAGCCAACTTAAACTTAAACTTTTATTTTCATAGATGACGTTTATGATGTTTACGTTACAGTTTCTTTAGAATCTTAATGGTTATTTTACTGTTATCGACTTTGATCAAGCTGATCAAGTTTCGATTATTCAAAAAGAAACTGCTTATGGAATATGATCCAAATCGCTTTATCTGTCAATACTGATCAAGAATATATGAACATACTTCAGGGCTCGGAGATACTTCTCCTTTGTACCTTTGCTTGTACTTTTATTTACATTTGCAAAAAACCAAATACCCTTTTTATCTATTTTGTGGGTTCAGGGCTTATAAGAGAACTTACATTAAAAATAGTGAATCTGTATCTCTTATAGTCTCAGATGGATAAACTCAGGTAAAATGACACAAAGGCGAACACGGCTATAACTACTTGCCTTTTGATGATGATCAAGAATATATATACTTTACGAATATGCTTCTTTCTACCTGTTACATACATTTGCACAAAACCGTGTATTACCTTTTTTTTTTACCGATTTACTGGGTTCAGGGTATAAAAACAGTGGTTTCCCGTCATAGAAGGTGAAAGAAACAAGGGCGGAGTGGGAACTGAGTCTGGCACCGGCTCTGAGTAGTATGATGTGGTTACAATTTGGAGCAGAGGCCGGACCCCTTCTATTTGTGTTGAAATTGCTCGAAATAATAGGGTGCAAATGCCTCAACTGCTTTCCACTCAGGCTAATGCTAGTCTTGTGTTTTTGTGTGTTGTGTGCATTTCAACTCTTTCGCGCTTTGCTGGTTAGCTTGTATAAAACAGCAAAGGCGTCACTAGCTCAGCTACCAACTACCATTTACCAGCTCGCATTCTTGCTCCGGCAAGGTTGAAAAAGGCAGTTGGCACAAAACTTTGAATAGTTCACGTCGGGAAATGCGTAAACATCGATGCGATGTTGAAGTTTCGGCTTGGAGTAGTGTGCAAAAATGTGCTTTACGTGATTTTTCAATGACTAAATACCCTTTTGCACAATGGACGTAAATATTACATTGTCATTTCAAAATTCAACATATTTATTCAAGTTGATCGGTAAGACTATTTAAAGAAGTAAGAAAGCTCTAGTTAAGAAAGATAGACAACGAGGTACCCCGAACCGTTAACACAACGCGCACGTCATGCACTATTGAACTTTATCCGGTATTTCAACTATGGCTATATTGGTTCAGCTGTATAGTATGCTCAGTAAATATTTCTTGCTTTGACACAGTTGCACTAAAAATGTAAAACTATAGTGCGCAAACGAACACCAACAAATAAACAAATATTTATATATACCAACATGAAAATGATACCTAGTCATAAGAGTTACAGAAGCGTACATTATAAACACAATTTTGCATATAACAAGTTTCTATCAATTTTAAGTATAAGTTTAAGTATCAAAAGAAGTATACTTCATTTGTTATATTTGGACGTAGATGTACTAAACGAGACAGTACATTCAAGTGGCCCAACAATATCAAGCATTGGCTTGTTAGCGCGCGGACCCAAGCATTACGCAAAACCATCTCCCGCCCAACCGACCGAGGGGCACATCACTTAACGTACGACTACGATGAATATGAGTTTCAATAGCAATGGTAAGACGTGATCATAACAAATTGATCAAATAAATGAACGTATATAGCAATGTAAATAACATGTAATGAGTAAATATATGTACATATATAAATTTACTCACGAATTTAAAAAATATACGCGCTTTAACTTTACATTGGAAGTACACTGGGCCAAATGTGTTGATGTTCCTCATGTTCTATCAATTTTAAAAAAATGTTCTAGGAATAATGAATACCTATCTATATACGTTTATATAAATAATATAACCATGGAATACCATCACTCATTACAATCAGCGTTACTTAACTTAAATAAATAATTTTAAAAATTAATCTCTTTGACTTTACTTTAATATCAATACAAATTACCATAATATGTTCATAACGATTTAAAAAAACTATTACTTGAGATTTAATTACGGGGGAAGCGAATCACGACAACAAAAGAGAATTCTAGAGAAAAAATATACAAGCTGCACTGATTTTTTTTTGAGTTTCAGTTGTTTTTGTTATTTTTTTAACAAATTAATTCCTTATCATGTCTGTACAGCTAATGATGTAAATTATACACCGCCTGAAGTAGGACTAGAAATTCAGTACCTACGTGTATCAATATATTTATATATATATAAAAAAAGGTATTGTCCTTTTATGAATATATCTTCTTTTCTTAGCCGTACGATTGCGAGCGCCAGGAAGGGGCAACCTCCATACGCAATTCACCTGCTAATATAATCTTATGAGAACTGTACACACTATAACGATATTCGAAATTCAGATTCTACTCCGCGCACTCGCACTGATATATATTGTAATATTTATCAATTTTTTATTGAAAAATAAAAATTATATCAAACTATTGTGCTAATTGAATTTTTGACCACGAGTTGATTTTCTTTCGTATAATTGTTTTCTATTAACTACTAAGCATACATCAACATATATCAAATATTTAATGTTGACAATAAAGGAGTCAATTTCATTACATAATGGACTTAACATTTCTGGTGAGTATTCCTTGATTAATTCCTTAAGTGATCTGATGTGTATGGAAGATGAGATAAGTGGGTCAGAGGAGGCCGACATAATGTTGAAAACGTCCGTGTTTTCTTAAAGTCGAAATATTTTGCACGTGTTCGCAAATCTTATATTTTGTAGTTCCTGTTTTTAGCACAACTCTACCATATGACAACTGACCCATCGATAAAAGTTGTCGTTGTTTTAGCTATGGTGCTAGTAGCTAATAGTTTTTGGACAACAGGAGTTAGTGTTTTCCGAATACTTTGCCCATAAACGGGCCCAAGTATTTTACACATGTGCAAGCATCAACATTTTCGCCACAGCCTAAGACATTGAGAAACTTTTTAAACTTTAGACTTTTTTATGATAATCAGATGAAATCCCGCTTACACGATCAGTTCCCTCATTATGTGTTTCCAACAATCGTGTTTCCATAGCCCTGCTTCGGACAGTCGACTTTTACTCCGAGCTCCGCTAAGGACATGCGTTGTATATCCCGTTTCCTTATACATACATTCACTTGTTCATATTTCATCAGGTTGGCAACCGCATAGGGAGTCGAGAAAAAAAAGATATAAAGGGTCTTTCAAATGGCGCGGGTAGATTTTGGTGGCACGTGGCGGCCATTTTGTTTAAGCTACAGCTGTTCAATATTTTTTTTATACCCTGATCGCATTAAAAATGGGAAAAAAGGGTACAATGGTTTGTGCAAAAGTATGTAACAACAGAAGGAAGCATCTCCGACCCCATAAAATGTATATATTCCTGATCAGCATCAACAGTCGAGTCGATATAGCCATGTCCGTCTGTCACTCCACAACAAAATGGGATAGCT
>JAWNNS010000191.1:0-10154 GCA_035044605.1 Scaptomyza cyrtandrae | reverse complement strand
ACAAACAAATATATTTTTTTTGAAATGATTAATACATAAGATATATGGATAATATATATATATATATATATACATATTAATTTATTTGTAAAAAAAAACCGAAAAAATTAAAAAAAAAACAAGTAAGAAGCCTCTAGTCGAGAAATCCCGACTAGACGATACCCTAATCCCTATACTTTACGCGTACAGTCAGTGCTTGCAAGTATGTGCTTTTTTATTATACCCTTATCCCATTAAAAATGGGAAAAAAGGGTATCATGAAGTTGTGCAAAAGTATGTAACATGCAGAAGGAAGCATCTCCGACCCCATAAAGTATATATATTCTTGATCAGCATCAACAGTCGAGTCGATATGGCCATGTCCGTCTGTCCGTCTGTATGTATGAACGCGTCGATCTCAGAGACTATAAGAGCTAGAGACTCCAGATT
Source organism: Scaptomyza cyrtandrae (assembly GCA_035044605.1). NCBI lineage: Eukaryota > Metazoa > Arthropoda > Insecta > Diptera > Drosophilidae > Scaptomyza > Scaptomyza cyrtandrae. The sequence goes on along the minus strand of JAWNNS010000191.1, from coordinate 9,725 downwards.
TGGAACTTAAACTCGCCTAATCCCTAGGCAGTACAAGTTTGTTTTCGATTTTCGATAACTCATCCCGTTTCCGATATACACATGGGATCGATAACAACAAAATCTTGAATTTGAAAAAATTTTAGATAGCATTTGAATTATTAATCTAAATAATAACAATCTGTGAAATTTTTATTAAAATCGGCTGAGAAACACCGGAGATATGGAACCTTGAAGTTGAGTATGCAGTATGCAGTATAGTCGTACACACACGCACACATACTTGCAAGCACTGACTGTATGCGTAAAGTATAGGTATCAGGGTACCGTCTAGTCGGGATTTCACGACTAGAGCCTTCTTACTTGTTTTTTTTACATTAGAGAGACTCTTGCTGAACAAGGATATTATGTTATACATAATATCCCCCGCGGAATCACAGAGCTTAGAAAATTTTCGTTTTTGTTATCAAACCTCTCTTATGTTATTTGAATTAATTGGTTTTTATGTGCATACATCAAAAGATGAGTGTAGAATTTTCGGAGTATTGAGCTGCAGTCATCCCTTTTGATTGTGTACACATAACTGCCAATTGAAGCCCTTCCATCCCCCCATATCTCTTCTTCGATAAACTTAGGTAACTCTTGCTGGTCAAGGATAACAAGTTGTATATACACATAACCCGCAGCGGAATTACCGACAGTTTAGGGAATTCCCTGTGTTATTAAACTCTTCACTTCCTTTTCGATAAACTTAAGTGATTCTTGCTGGACAAGGATAACATGTTGATTATGCATAGTATCCGCTGCGGAGTTACTGACAGCTTAGAGAGTTTTCCTTCGTGTTTTCAAACCTACTGGTTTTATTTATTTCGTGAAATAGTATAGGATGATTATTGGACTGGTGGACTATTGAGCTAAAGCCATCCCGTATAACTATCTTTACTAGGTTAACTAATGCCAAGCTGGTAGTTCTGTTTTATGCACTTACCAGCGCCCGGATACCTTAATGCATATTTGCTTTACAAGGATAAAGCAATATTTTTTTTTGTAATGCGCCGCAATATATAAATTAGGCTTAAAAATCCCTTTTCCTGTTTGCTACGTGTTTCTCATATTGATGTACAACGAAGTCGACTTTAGCATTGTCGTTAGCATGACTCCCAGTCAATTATCGCTCATTTTCTTATGTGGTAACACAAATATCCTTATATAACTTATATCTAGTTCCAATAAGCGTCTATTCTAGCGTCTAGTAGAATTCGATTTTCCTTGAGATTTCTTTTGAAATGGTTTTGTCACATAGCTCGAGAATCTAACGACAGCCAGTGACACAAGAATGCATTTTTGTATTTGCGCAGAAATAATTGTTTACCCATCTCAGTTGTTGGCAACATCGTGTGGACACAATTTTCACCGATCGTGTTTCCACACTCAGGTTGGCAAAAGAAAGGCCTGTCTTTGCAAACAAACTCTGACCCAACTGACTTCGGCGTCAACTTATCTCCTTTCAGACTAGATCGGAAGCGAGACCAAATACAAATTTCGGTTAAATTGAAATGCCCAACTTTGAGGAAAATAATATGTCGCAGGGTTCCACAAATATGCAGCAAGACTTAACGAATATGGCCGAGCTGGTTCAGCAATCTATAGCCGAAGACCTAAAAGTGGCCGTGGTCGAGCAGTCTTGACTTATTGATAGTAGTTTAGCCGACCAGACCAATAGATTGGTCCAAACCATATCCGATGGTCTACAAGTCAGTCCGACAGAAAATTTAAGGAATATTTCTCCAGTGCCAAGGCAAGGCAGACAATTGGTCAGCAAAGCTACCAATACAGATTAAATAAGCAGTTAGATGAAAATTCCATAACTCAAAAATCGTGTTGACCTACCAATTTTACAACCAAGCCGTTCTAAATGTCGTCAAATTAAATTTAAAACAAGTAAGATGGCTCTAGTCGAGAAATCCCGACTAGACGATACCCTGATCCCTATACTTTACGCGTACAGTCAGTGCTTGCAAGTATGTGTGCGTGTGTGTACGACCATACTGCATACTGCATACTGCATACTCAACTTCAAGGTTCCATATCTCAGGTGTTTCTTAACCGATTTTAATAAAATTTCACAGATTGTTATTATTTTGATTAATAATTAAAATGCCATCTAAAGTTTTTTCAAATTCAAGATTTTATTGTTATCGATCCCATGTGTATATCGGAAACGGGATGAGTTATCGAAAATCGAAAACAAACTTGTACTGCCTAGGGATTAGGCGAGCTTAAGTTCCAAATCATACAGACGGACAGACGGACATGGCTATATCGACTCGACTGTTGATGCTGATAAAGAATATATATACTTTATGGGGTCGGAGATGCTTCCTTCTGCCTGTTACATACTTTTGCACAACTTCATTATACCCTTTTTTCCCATTTTTAATGGGATCAGGGTATAACAAATAAGAAGGCTCTAGTCGAGAAATCCCGACTAGACGATAACCTGATCCCTATACTTTACGCGTGCAGTCAATGCTTGCAAGTATGTGTGTACTGCATACTGCATACACAACTTCAATGTCCCATAACTCCGGTGTTTCTTAACCGATTTTAATAAAAATTTCACAGATTATCATTATTAAATGTATCAAACGCCATCTCAAAGTTTTCAAAATTCAAGATTTTGTTGTTATCGATCCCATGTGTATATCGAAAACGGGATGAGTTATCGAAAACCGAAAACAGGCGAGCTTAAGTTCCAAATCTGGAGTCTCTAGCTCTTATAGTCTCTAAGATCGGTTGGCTCATACATACGGACGGACGGACAGACGGGCGGACGGGCGGACGGACGGACGGACGGACGGACGACGGACATGGCTATATCGACTCGGCTGTTGATGCTGATCAAGAATATATATACTTTATGGGGTCGGAGATGCTTCCTTCTGCCCGTTACATATTATTGCACAACTTCATGATACCGTTTTTTTCCATTTTGAATGGGATCAGGGTGTAACAAATAAGAAGGCTCTAGTCGAGAAATCCCGACTAGACGCTACCCTGATCCCTATACTTAACGGGTGCAGTCAGTGCTTGCATTTGTGTGTGTGTGTACGCGTATACTGCACACTGCATAGAAAACTTAAATTTCCCATATCTTGATTGATCAGATTGTTATTATTTTGTTAAATGTATCAAACGCCGTCTTAAAGTTTTGCAAATTAAATATTTTGTTGTTATCGATCACATGTGTATACACCTATACAAACGGTAAGAGCTATCGAAAATCGAAAACAAACTTGTACTGCCTTGGGATTAGGTGAGCGGGAAGAGTTATCGAAAATCGAAAACAAACTTGTACAGCCTTGGGATTAGGTGAGCTTAAATTCCAAATCTGGAGTCTCTAGCTCTTATAGTCTCTGAGATCGACGCGCTCATGCATACGGACAGAAGGACAGACGGACATGGCTATATCGAAACGGCTGTTGTTGCTGATCAAGAATATATATACTTTATGGGGTCGGAAACGCTTCCTTCTGCCTGTTACATACTTTTAAACAAAACCATTATACCTTTTTTCCCCATTTTTAATGGGATCGGGGTAAGAATAGATGTCGCTTGGAACGGAATTCCATATTAGCCTCATTTATTGCCGTACCTAGCGACTTACGCCCTCATGCTCTGGTGCTACTTCTTGGAAGAGCCTTAGTTGGACTTGTGGACACTGGGGCTTCCATTAGTGATAATTGGTGTCAAATTGAGCTATAAACCAATGGTCGCAAAGGTAACAAGTAAGAAGGCTCTAGTCGAGAAATCCCGACTAGACGATACCCTGATCCCTATACTTTACGCGTACAGTCAGTGTTTGCAAGTATGTGTGCGTGTGTGTACGCACATAATGCATACTGCATACTCAACTTCAAGGTTCCATATCTCCGGTGTTTCTCAACCGATTTTAATACAAATTTTACAGATTGTTATTATTTTGATTAATAATTAAAATGCCATCTAAAGTTTTTTCAAATTCAAGATTTTATTGTTATCGATCACATGTGTATATCGGAAACGGGATGAGTTATCGAAAATCGAACTTGTACCGCCTAGGGATTATGCGAGCTTAAGTTCCAAATCTGGAGTCTCTAGCTCTTATAGACTCTGAGATCGACGCGCTCATACATACAGACAGACGGACAGACGGACATGGCTATATCGATTTGACTGTTGATGCTGATAAAGAATATATATACTTTATGGGGTTGGAGATGCTTCCTTCTGCCTGTTACATACTTTTGCACAACTTCATGAAACCCTTTTTTCCCATTTTTAATAGGATCAGGGTATAAAAACAGCTGACGGAGTTAATCAACCAGTCATAGGTAAAATATTGACCGATGTAACGTACCGAGAATAAACAAAAAAATATTTTTTTATATCGTGCCTTTACTATCACTTCGCTTGATGAACCGTCAATGAAAGAAATCACCCCTGCTCAGCATCACAAGTTGACGATTGAGTTTTTCCCATCATTTAAAAAAAATAATTAGGTAGGACCTCATTAATTGTTCACGCGATCGGCATTATGCCGTATCGCCGGCTACTGAGAAGGATATGTATGAGGAATTAGACCGCATGCTCCAACTGGGAGTTCATGGTCATCCCCCGTCGTATTAGTAAAGAAACCTGAGAAAATCCGGCTATGTATCGATAGCCGAAATGTTAATGAGGTAACCGTCAAAGACCCATATCCGATTTCTCTGATAGACGGTAGTAGATTGCCCAAAGCCGAATTTGTAACAAGCAAGAGCGTAGGTTTCTTGGTATGACAGGCTGGTAGCATAAATTTATTAGGAACTATGCCGCCATTTTGTCGCCGCTGTCAGATACCTTTAAAACAAAGCGGAAGTTTGAATGGAGTGAAGAGGCCCAACGGGCGTTCGAGACTTTAAGAAGTCACATGTGCTCCGCTCCAGTTTTGCACAGCCCAAAATTGTGATGCCAGCCATACTGGCGTATGTACTATTTCCAAAACAACGGAAAAGATCTTCTTCCATGTAATTTTTGATGGCGTCATATGGTCTAATACGACAAATAAATCGACAAAAAGTTTTTGGAAGAAATTTATTTTCTGACCCGTGTGCCCCATTGGAGGTTGCAAAGCTCTATTGGTAGGCTTGGTGGCCTTACAGATATCGCAGGCGTTTATAAAATTTCTCACCTCTGTGACCATGTTTGACCAAAAATAGTATCGTCTTAACCTCTCAAGCTATTTATACCCTGATCCCATTAAAAATGGGAAAAAAGGGTGTAATGAATTTGTGCAAAAGTATTTACCAGGCAGAAGGAAGCATCTCCGACCTTATAAAGTATATATATTCTTGATCAGCATCAACAGTCGAGTCGATATAGCCATGTCCGTCTGTCCGTCTGTATGTATGAACGCGTCGATCTCAGAGACTATAAGAGCTAGATACTCCAGATTTGGAACTTAAGCTCGCCTAATTCCTAGGCAGTACAAGTTTGTTTTCGATTTTCGACAACTCATCCCGTTTCCGATATACATGGGATCGATAACAACAAAATCTTGAATTTGAAAAAATTTTAGATAGCATTTGAATTAATAATCAAAATAATAACAATCTGTGAAATTTGTATTAAAATCGTTGAGAAACACCGGAGATATGGAACCTTGAAGTTGAGTATGCAGTATGCAGTATGGTCGTACACACAGGCACACATACTTGCAAGCACCTACTGTACGCGTAAATTATCGGGATCAGGGTATCGTCTAGTCGGGATTTCTCGACTAGAGCCTTCTTACTTGTTATTAATTCCCCCGTGCGCATGCAAGACATTATCATGGGCTGTTTTCAGAGCGGTTGGAATTAAGGCCTGTGGCATCCAAAGTTTTCAGATCTGCGGTAGATGTATCCGTTAAGGATTTTCAAGTCGGGCAAGGACGAATTATTTTGTCGGATTTTATTCTTAAAGGTCTCATAAGCAGCAGCATTGAACTCAGGTGACTCTAAATCAACTTTAAGGCTATTGAGCGAGACAGATGACAAATCTTCAGTGTAAGTACGTGAAAGTGCATCGGGGACAAGGTTCTGGCTTCCTTTCTTGTGTTTTATTTGAAATTGAAAACCTTGCAACTTTAAAGACCAACGAGCTAGACGCGAGCTGAGATCTGCCTGCGTCATAAGCCACTTTAACAAGGCATGATCTGTGATAATAGTAAACTCCAGACCTTCAACATGGGCTCGGAACTGCTGCATAGCATTCCTTCTCCGTGATAGTATACTGTTTTTGGCATCGATTGAGTTTTTTTTGACATAAAAGCAATCGGTACCTCATCTCCTTCGCCAATTGTCTGTATTAATACTGCTCCAACGCCGTTATGGCTGGCGTCACAGTGAATAGCAAAAGGCTCAGAAAAATTTGGGCTGTGCAACACTGTTGCGGAGCACATGTGACTTTTTAAGGTCTCGAACGCCTGTTGGGCCTTGGAATCGGAAAATCCTTAACGGCGGATATTTTTTTCAGTGTCAGTACTAATAAGGCCATTGCCAATTATGTGTCCCAGAATTTGCTTTTTCCGACATTGAGAGTCAGATTGGCACCAGTTAACTGGAAAGCCATGATCGCAAACACTTCGAGATGACGCTCAAAGGTGTCTGAAATAATTAAAAAGTCGTCCAGGTAAATGAACACTTCATTTTGCAGGTGGGCGGGTACTATTTTGTCTATAAGCCGTGACATAGAATGAGGAGCATTAGTCAGTCCAAATGGCATGACAACAAACTCGTATAACGGACGACCAGGAACTGTAAAGGCCGTCTTGTCCCTAGAGTTTGGATCAAGAGGTATCTGCCAGAAGGCATCTTTAAGGTCCAGACTTGTTACAAATTCGGCTTTGGGCAATCTCCTTAAAATACCGCCTATCAGAGGCATCGGATATGCGTCTTTGACGGTTACCTCATTAACATTTTGGCTATCGATACATAGCCGGACTTTCTCAGGTTTCTTTACTAATACGACGGGGGATGACCATGAACTATTTGATTCTTGGGCAACTCCTAGTTGGAGCATCCGGTCTAATTCCTCATACATAGCCTTCTCAGTAGCCTGCTACGTCAATCCCTGAACAATTAATGAGGTCTCACCTAGTCCTTTTTATACCCTGATCCCATTAAAAATGGGAAAAAAGGGTATCATGAAGTTGTGCAAAAGTATGTAACAGGCAGAAGGAAGCATCTCCGACCCCATAAAGTATATATATTCTTTATCAGCATCAAAAGTCGAGTCGATATAGCCATGTCCGTCTGTCTGTCTGTATGTATGAACGCGTCGATCTCAGAGACTATAAGAGCTAGAGACTCCAGATTTGGAACTTAAGCTCGCCTAATTCCTAGGCAGTACAAGTTTGTTTTAGATTTTCGATAACTCCTTCCGTTTCAGATATAAACATGGGATCAATAACAATAAAATCTTGAATTTGAAAAAATTTGGATGGCATTTTAATTATTAATCAAAATAATAACAATCTGTGAAATTTTTATTAACATCAGTTAAAAACAAGTAAGAAGGCTCTAGTCGAGAAATCCCGACTAGACGATACCCTGATCCCTATACTTTACGCGTACAGTCAGTGTACGACCATACTGCATACTGCATACTCAACTTCAAGGTTCCATATCTCCGGTGTTTCTTAACCGATTTTAATAAAAATGTATCAAATTGTCAGTATTTTTATTATTAATTCAAATGCCATCTAAAATTTTTTCAATTTCAAGATTTTGTTGTTATCGATCCCATGTGTATATCGAAAACGGGATGAGTTATCGAAAATCGAAAACAAACTTGTACTGCCTAGGGATTAGGCGAGCTTAAGTTCCAAATCTGGAGTCTCTAGCTCTTATAGTCTCTGAGATCGACGCGTTCATACATACAGACGGACAGACGGACGGACAGACAGACGGACATGGCTATATCGACTCGACTGTTGATGCTGATAAAGAATATATATACTTTATGGGGTCGGAGATGCTTCCTTCTGCCTGTTACATACTTTTGCACAACTTCATGATACCCTTTTTCCCATTTTTAAAAACGATAAAATCTTGAATTTGAAAAAAATTTTAAATGGCATTTGAATTATTAATCAAAATAATAACAATCTGTGAAATTTTTCTTAAAATCGGTTTAGAAACACCGGAGATATGGAACGTTGAAGTTGAGTATGCAGTATGCAGTATGGTCGTACACACACGCACACATACTTGCAAGCACTGACTGTACGCGTAAAGTATAGGGATCAGGGTATCGAAAACAAACTTGTACTGCCTAGTGATTAGGCGAACTTAAGTTCCAAACCTGGAGTCTCTAGCTCTTATAGACTCTGAGATCGACGCGCTTATACATACGGACAGACAGACGGACATGGCTATTTCGACTCGACTGTTAATTCTGATCAAGAATATGTATACTTCATGGGGTCGGAGATGCTTCCTTCTGCCTGTTACATACTTTTGCACAAAACAATTATACTCTTATTCCCATTTTTAATGGGATCAGGGTATACAAAAATAAACAGAAAAAACGACGTTGTGCTGAAAGAAAAAATTTTTTTTTATAATTCAGTTATAAAACAAAACAAAGAAGTAAGAAGGCTCTAGTCGAGAAATCCTGACTAAACGATACCCTGATCCCTATTCTTTACGCGTACAGTCAGTGTTTGCAAGTATGTATGTTTGCATACTGCATACACAAATTCAATGTCCCATATCTCCGGTGTTTCTTAACCGATTTTAATAAAAATTTTACAGATTGTACTCTCTAGAGATAAGGCGAGCTTAAGTTTCAAATCTGGAGTCTCTAGCTCTTATGTTGCTGTTGATGCTGATCAAGAATATATATACTTTATGGGGTCGGAGATGCTTCCTTCTGCCTGTTGTATACTTTTGCACAAACCATTATACCCTTTTTTCCCATTTTTAATGGGATAAGGGTATAAAAATAATGCCTTCCGCAGCTTCCAGCATGTGTCGTAATAAGCTTTTGATAATCCTCGGCCTAAAAGTATGCCACTGAATTCACCTGATCATTGATTAGACAACTAAATTTTTTGCCAATAAAAATATGAAGTCGCAAATCTGCATTCATGCAGATCGGTTGTATCGCTCGCATGCAAAAGTGATTTTATTTCTCTATTTTGCTTTAACGGTACATTCTCTTGTGTGCTAAAAACAGCACAGAACGTAACATTCGGGCGCTGCTTCGCGCTGTTTCGGCATTTGGACAAAAACAAAAGTGCAAAAGTATGTAACGGGCAGAAGGAAGCATCTCCGACCCCATAAAGTATATATATTCTTGATCAGCATCAACAGCCGAGTCGATATAGCCGATATGTCCGTATGTCCGTCCGTCTGTCCGTCTGTCCGTCCGTCTGTCTGTTCGTATGTATGAGCCAACCGATCTCAGAGACTATTAGAGCTAGATACTCCAGATTTCAAACTTAAGCTCGCCTAATTCCTAGGCAGTACAAGTTTGTTTTCGATTTTCGATAACTCATCCCGTTTTCGATATACACATAGGATCGATAACAACAAAATATTGAATTTTGAAAACTTTAAGATGGCATTTGAAATAAACACCGGAGATATGGGGCATTGAAGTTGTGTATGCAGTATGCAGTATGTGCGTACATACACACATACTTGCAATCACTGACTGTACGTGTAAAGTATAGGGAT
>JAWNNS010000190.1:0-52989 GCA_035044605.1 Scaptomyza cyrtandrae | reverse complement strand
ATTCAGGGATAAGGGAGAAAGAGAAAATAGAAGTTCACTGGATTTGCGTATGGCGAAAATGTGAGGAAGCGATCTACAAATCAGCGTTTTACAAATCAGCGGCGGGAAAGAAATAAAATCTTGCATATTTTCCGGAATATGAGAGCGGCATAATTGCTGAACGACAGAGTTGACGATGAAGAGGAAGAGAATGAAATAAGCTTCGTCGGTTTAAAAATCAAGGAAGAAACTGACTAAGAGTCGGTAAAGAAAATTATGGAAAATGTGAAGACGAAGCCGCAGACAAAGATAACGGCGCTACAGCAGCTAGTTAGCGAGAAAGTAAAAGAACTAAAGTAGTTATTGTAAAAACGAGCCGTGGAAAATGGGAAGTTAATAAAACGCCTTAGCAAGAAAGGTAAAGAATGTAAGTAAATGATGATAGATAGATAGGACAGTCAGGCAGATAGAGATAGACACCGATCGGACCAAGATAGATGATATTGACGAAAAGAAAGCGGACCAGAAGAATAAAAGGGAATATGAAGGTTTAAGCATAGTGTGCTTTGAAGAGAACAAACTAAGAGGCAAAACAAGATCCAGGAGAGGGAAAATGAGCAGTCGCAGCTCTTAAAATATAAAATCAAATTGCTGGAGCAGCAGTGCGAAGAGATAAATGGCAATGAGCATGAGGATGAATTCGAGGCGAATTTATTGCAGGATGGCCAAATGTAGCCAAATGATGGTTAATTGCAAGCAGCAACACTAACACTAAGGACACAATACACAGGTTACGAGATGGACAGGACTGAGACGAATAACAACATGACGAGCAGGAGGCAAAGAAGCAGCATTCAAAGGATACAGATACAGGTTTGAGAATGTAGCAAGTACTAAAATAAAACTTTGTAAGGTGACCATTATGTTTGTGATATTAAAATAGTTTTGTTTCGTCCTAAAAGAAAAACGTTGTGAGAAATAAGCATATTATAAGCAAGTAAGAAGGCTCTAGTCGAGAAATCTCGACTAGACGATACCCTAGTGTGTGTGTGTGTGTGTACGGGCTTATTGCATACTTTACTTAATTTCAATGTTCCATATCTCCGGTGTTTCTCAACCGATATTAATAAAAATTTCATAGATTGTCATTATTTGTACAAAATTGTACTGGCTAGGGATTAGGCGAGCTTATGTTTCAAATCTGTCTCTAGCTCTTATAGTATCTGAGATCGACGCGTTCATACATACACACAGACGGATGGACGGACGGACGGACAGACGGACATGGCTATATCGACTCGGCTGTTGATGCTGATCAAGAATATATATACTTTATGGTGTCGGAGATGCTTCCTTCTGCCTCTTACATCCTTTTGCACAAAAACCATTATACCCTTTTTTTTAAATACTACCTATATTTTCTACTAAGTAAAAAACTTACTCTGTTTTAATAAAGTCCCTTAGTAATTTGAGAGTCTATAAAGCCAACAAGTTGAGCCATACAAATATTAACTTTATTGTATTTTTTTTTTTTAGTTTTATTTTGCACACATTTTGGCTTGAAGAATTATCAGTCAAAATTAATTTTCAACATGGAAGTGCTCAATGTTTGCACAAAAAAGCCAAAAGACAATATATATATATATATATATATATAAATATATATTTATATGTACACGCTTACATGCTCGGACTTACGCATGTCATGAAGATGTTTAAGAATTCTGCCTCCTGGCGGTTAACACGCCACTTTGTTACTGCCAGCCTTCTGTGTCTGCTGCTGCTGCGGCTCTACTGTGTGTTAATTTAATTGATTGACATTATTAAAGCGTAAAAACAAAAAACTGTGACAGTTAACAAACGACATGCAAGGAGACCACATCACACGGCACGGGTTCCGACATATTATAACACCAAATATACAATGTTTGCAACTTTTTAAAAATTGTAATTTTAAACTATATTAACAACAAAACTCGTGGAAATTTATCTAAACTAAAAATGAATTAGTATTCTTTTTATTTTTCGAAATAAACAAATTTGTATACCTGTTGGGCAAGAATTTTTCGTTTTTAAGTTGAGAACGCTGGTAATGAAATGTTCATGATTTGGCTCAAATAAAAACAAGTAAGAAGGCTCTAGTCGAGAAATCCCGACTAGACGATACCCTGAACCCTGTACTTTCTGCTTGCAAGTATGTGTGTGTGTGTGTGTACACGAACTTTAGCAAATTCAAGATTTTGTTGTTATCGATCCCATGTGTATATCGGAAACGGGAAGAGATATCGAAAATCGAAAACAAACGTGTACTGCCTAGGAATTAGGCGAGCTTGCGTTTCAAATATGGAGTCTCTAGGCTTTATAGTCTCTGAGATCGAAAATTCGATCGATCGCCAAATCTTTCGTCACTCGTTTTTATACTGTAGTCAGAGTATTTAACAGTCGATTGCGTTCGATCGAAACGTCTTGATTTTTATACCCTGATCCCATTAAAAATGGGTAAAAAGGGTATAATGGTTTTGTGCAAAAGTATGTAACAGGCAGAAGGAAGCATCTCCGACTCCATAAAGTATATACATTCTTGATCAGCATCAACAGTCGAGTCGATATAGCCATGTCCGTCTGTCCGTCTGTATGTATGAACGCGTCGATCTCAGAGACTATAAGAGCTAGAGACTCCAGATTTGGAACTTAAGCTCGCCTAATCCCTAATGTTTATTTTCAATAACTCTTTCCGTTTTCCGATATACACATGGGATCGATAACAATAAAATCTTGAATTTGGACAACTTTAAGATGGCATTTAAATTATTAAGCACCGGAGATATGGAGCATTGAAGTTGAGTATGCAGTATGCGCGTACACACATACACACATTCTTGCAAGCACTGACTGTACGCGTAAAGTATAGGGATCAGGGTATCGTCTAGTCGGGATTTCTCAGCAAAAATTTCGTTTAAAAATGATTTGTGCTTAAATAAAACAATTAAGAAGGCTCTAGTCGAGAAATCCCGACCAGACGATACACTGAACCCTATACTTTACGCGTACAGTCAGTGCTTGCAAGTATGTGTGTGTGTATGTACGCACTCTGCATTTTCAACTTCAATGTTCCATATCTCCGGTGTTTCTTAACCGATTTTAATAAAAAAAAGCACAGATTGCTATTATTTTTTGTTAATAATTCGAATGCCATCTCAAAGTTTTCAAAATTCAAGATTTTATTGTTATCGATCCCATGTGTATATCGGAAACGAGATGAGTTATTGAAAATCGAAAACAAACTTGTACTGCCTTTTTCCCAAATTTAATGGGATCAGGGTATAATAAAAAATGTTAGAAAACGTTTAAGGCTTGTTTCGAGATTTCTAAATAAAAATTATACTTAATTTTGGTGTATTTGGATTGGATCAACATTTTTATACCCTGATCCCATTAAAAATGGGAAAAAGGGTATCATGAAGTTGTGCAAAAGTATGTAACAGGCAGAAGGAAACATCTCCGACCCCATAAAGTATATATATTCTTTATCAGCATCAACAGTCGAGTCGATATAGCCATGTCCGTCTGTCCGTCTGTCCGTCGGTATGTATGAACGGTACGATCTCAGAGACTATAAGAGCTAGAGACTCCAGATTTGGAACTTAAGCTCGCCTAATCCCTAGGCAGTACAAGTTTGTTTTCGATTTTCGATAACTCATCCCGTTTCCGATATACACATGGGATCGATAACAATAAAATCTTGAATTTGAAAAAACTTTAGATGGCATTTGAATTATTAATCAAAATAATAACAATCTGTGAAATTTTTATAGCGTTATGTATGAGCAGTATGTCAGAAACCATTACAATATGTATACTGTGCTTATATATGAAGATAATAATTTCGGTTTGTGTGCTGTTGCTATCGTTGTTGTCATGTGTGAATAAAATATAGAATTTCATTTGAGTAGGTTGGGGTGGAAAGATGCCCGCAGCAATTGTTGCTAAACGAGTCCAAATATTCCCTGGGAGACGTTTCGATGTACATATATTACAAAATGTGCGGTTCTATTTTAATTTTATTTTTGTAAATGATTTATGATGAAATTAAACTGTTTTTGGCTATAAATTATTTTATACACAGCAAAAAAAAAAACACACACCAACACACTTTCTCTGTTGTTGTTGTTGCAGGAAATGTTATGTTAAACTAATTGAAGTGCAAATTTCGGGATGTTTTTGTTTGCCTCGAACTCACCTGCCTTTTAGCCTTTTGTGAGATGCTAACGTTAAAACGGTTTCTGGCAAAAAAAAGAAGATAAACCAACACACACATACTGTTTTATTGCCTTCGACGTTGGCGAAGAGTCAAAAGTTGTCTTACGTGTTGGTGCTTAAGGGTGGGGCGGATGGGTCTAGGCTTGTTGCTTTTGATACAGCGTTCACACAAGGCCAAAACACTTTGTCGGCCACATTCAGACGATCAAATGAGAAAAATTTAGCCAGCTAATTTTGCAAATTTGTTTATTACGATACACTATGGAGAATTTGGTCAAAAATTTTGTGAAACAATCTTTTCTAAAACGAAACAAGATGCTTTAATTTTTTTTTTTTCGCTTTAAGTTCTCAATAACTTAAGATAAGGTTGTTCACAAAAATGGCACGTCACCGCTTCTTTTTCCCATTTTTAATGGGATCAGGGTATAATGGCTTTGTGCAAAAGCATGCAACAGGCAGAAGGAAACATCTCCGACCTTATAAGGTATATATATTCTTGATCAGCATCAACAGTCGAGTCGATATAGACATGTCCGTCTGTCCGTCTGTCTGTATGTATGAACGCGTCGATCTCAGAGACTATAAGAGCTAGAGACTCCAGATTTGGAACTTAAGCTCGCCTAATTTCTAGGCAGTACAAGTTTGTTTTCGATCTTCGATAACTCATCCAATTTTCGATATACACATGGGATCGATAACAATAAAATCTTGAACTTGAAAAAATTTTAGATGGCATTTGAATTATTAATCAAAATAATAACAATCTGTGAAACTTTTATTAAAATCGGTTAAGAAACACCGGAGATATGGAACTTTGAAGTTGAGTATGCAGTATGGTCGTACACACACGCACACATACTTGCAAGCACTGACTATAAGCGTAAAGTATAGGGATCAGGGTATCGTCTAGTCGGAATTTCTCGACTAGAGCCTTCTTACTTGTTTAAATGGGCTTAGGGTATAAAATCAGCGTTCACCGAAGTTCTAAAGTGTGTTAGAGGCATCAGGTTTATGAGTTGTTGGGTGTGCTCTAGGCATTAAATTATGAACTCAACAATGCATGTTACATGAAAAAGGGGGACAAAGCCTTACAGCATCTCTACAATAAAATTACATACACATACAAAATGAACAACTTTCAATGCGAGTAAACTTTTTGCGACTCTCCCATAGAAAATTCTCAACAATTTCGCCAATTTAACATTAACTGAAAACCTACGAAACTAAATTTTTAAATGGCATAGAGTTTTAATAATCATTTGGCAATTTAGTATATGTTTCTATATTGGGAACACCTTCGCATGCTGAAAACGCTGTTGCATGTTGTTCCTGTTGGCTAGCTTGAACATAACTTGTGATTAAATGTTGAGTAGTTTCGTGCATATGCATGTACACTCACGCACACACGCAGACACACAAAAAGGCTAAGGGAATACGCAGAGGTTAAGTTGATTTTATTAATGAAATCATTAGTGGAAATGACTAAACTAAGCCCAGGGACAAAGGACACGGTAAGAGTCCGGTCAGCAGTCGGTCAAACGCAACGAATTTAATGTTGCATGTGAGTGGTCGTTGCAACTATCCTTTATGATACTCTCGACTTTCAGACAAAAGGCAAGTTTCATAATATATTTGTGACAATGTATTTGAAAGGCATACCTGTTCTGTACTAAAACATTTTTATACTCTCGATACCGTAGATAGAGAGTATATTTGTTTTGTGCAATATCCTCCGTATGAACGCAACTTTTTTTCGGCACACTTAAAGGTAGACATTTGAAACCTTGCGAAACCCTTGTTTATGTGGGAAGTGTGCGCGGGTGCAAGTCGATAAAACACACATTGTTCGCATATTCCTACAGCTTGAGTCACAAAATTTCATAAAAAAGACAGCTAGTGACGTCTTTCTAATATCTGCATCAAATAATTTGGATGCCTCGCCCACCCCTGTCGCAGCCGCCCTTTAAAAACAGAAGTGCTTATATCTTCCAAAGCAGTTCATATGGCTCGTAACATCCCTAACAACAAAAGTGTCGGAAATCTAAGTTTTCCACAATTTTATAACTTGACTGACTATTGAGTTATTGAAAACTTTGTTAAAGGTTGAACTACGACAACCCACTACCGCATGTTATTTAAAAACATACATTTTATTGTATAAAATAATGTGGAATGCGCTACAATTATAAAATTATTTAACATACCGTGCGGAAAAATTAAGCATCAGTGTTTGCAGCAAGAAAAACTTTTATTATACTTAAGCAAAAATGTGAGTTTTTTATAAGGTTTCAAGTACAGGGTATCAGGAATTTTAGTCTTTTCGTATGTCAAATGCTTCCTGTTGCGTTTTTGCGAGTCCTTTTATTGCCTTGTCATTGCTATCCACAAAAAAGCTCCAGCGACGACTCCTTTTCATGTCAGTCGTTCATTTTATGCGTTAATTTTGGAAGAGCTGCCAGCCCTCATTAAACGCTCAAGCACGCCTACACCACCGCGGCGGGGGTAAAGGCCGTTGAGAGCTGAATAGTAAACATGTAGTACGACATAACGCTAACGGATGTGGTCATTCACACAAATTAAATATTTGTTATGCGTTATTGTTGTTAGCGAAGCGTCATCGTCGCGATGCGATGCGGACAGTTTTATGCATAAAGCAACGACATATTTAATTAATTGAGGTAAACTTTTGGTAGATGGACAACAAAGCCTGCAATAGCAACAACGACATCAAAAAAAAAAAAACTTGCCGTAAACATAATCCCGCGTATTGTGCATCTTTGAAAGGCTTTGCAGATGTTAAACACTCTGCTTGCAAGAAAAATTTCCAACCTAAGTAATTTTGACGGACTTCTGAGAACTAGCTTCGGGTTTTCTTATTTGAAATTGATAAAGTGTATTGGTGTATCTAAAATTATATATGACAAATGACGACTGATTAGCTTTTCTTATCAAAGGGGTATTTAAACAATATCTCAAAGATTAATTCTCGCACTAACAACTCATTAATAAACGATATTGCATTTTTATAATATATATTTATAGGTATTTATACTTGAGCTGAGAACATTTAGCTGATATAATCTAATTTATTCATTAAATATTTGTAAG
The DNA here is from genome assembly GCA_035044605.1 of Scaptomyza cyrtandrae. Lineage (NCBI taxonomy): Eukaryota > Metazoa > Arthropoda > Insecta > Diptera > Drosophilidae > Scaptomyza > Scaptomyza cyrtandrae. The sequence continues at coordinate 45,642 of JAWNNS010000190.1, read as the reverse complement.
GCTTGCCTAACCACGAATACTTTTAAAGCTTTCCTTGTGCTTCATCAAGTTCTTTGTTAAGACTAAGAGATTTAACTTTGACTAAAGGCAAGTTGGGAAATTGCACATTCTACTGAATGGAATGTGTAATAATAAACCACTTGTATTCGCCTAGATATTTGTAAGTGGATTTCTTGTCAGTTGTAGTAGTTCATCTTTCACATTTTTATTTACATCTTGGTACACTGGCTATTGTCAGGTGAACAGCTTCAAGAGTCTTCTAACACACACACACACACACACAGGTACGACTGACGTCCTGCCCATTCTTTTCAGCACGATGACTTGCTGAAAATGTATGGAATCACCAATTCTTATTCACTACCCTCGCCTGTGTTAAAACTTGTGCATTTAGCATTGACATGTTTTTAAGAGGAATCAATTTATCCTTGCTTCCCTCTTTTGGTATTAGATTAGTAAAATGTCTGACAACTGAATTTTTGCAAAAGAAAAACATAGCAACTGGGGGTAGTGGATCCTAATTTGCTTTTATTTTGTTTTCGATTAGATTTATAAAGTAACTTATAATGAATTGAGATTGGAATTCAGCGCGTCAATAAGATTTAATATAATCAAAGATTTTCGATAAGAACTCGTATTTCAAGTCAAGAAATTATTGCACACCTTACGAAAATTAAACATCAAATTTTTAGAGAAAACATGAAGTGAGACATGTAGATTTAATTAAAATGGAATAAGAAATTGAGAATAAAAACAAGTAAGAAGGGGAGAAATCCCTACTAGACGATACCCTGATCCCTATACTTTACGCGTACAGTCAGTGCTTGCAAGTATGTGTGCGTGTGTGTACGACCATACTGCATACTTCATACTCAACTTCAAGGTTGCATATCTCCGGTGTTTCTAAACCGATTTTAATAAAAATTTCACAGATTGCTATTATTTTTATTAATAATTCGAATGCCATCTCAAAGTTTTCAAAATTCAAGATTTTGTTGTTATCGATCCCATGTGTATATCGGAAACGGGATGAGTTATCGAAAATCGAAAACAAACTTGTACTGCCTAGGGATTCGGCGAGCTTAAGTTCCAAATCTGGAGTCTCTAGCTCTTATAGTCTCTGAGATCGACGCGTTCATACATACAGATGGACATGGCTATATCGACTCGACTGTTGATGCTGATAAAGAATATATATTCTTTATGGGGTCGGGGATGCTTCCTTCTGCCTGTTACATACTTTTGCACAACTTCATTATACCCTTTTTTCCCATTTTTAATGGGATCAGGGTATAAAAAACATAGATAAACTCCGTTCACTTTTTATCAAGTTGTCTCTTAAAAACAAAGTTTAATAAGTAAAGAAGTACTTGCTCGATAAATGTCTTAATATAACAACAAAAATAAAAAAATTAAAAAAAATACCATAAAAAAATTGTTTACATGATATTCAGTAGTCAAAAATATTTTATGGTTTTTATTATCATTATGCATGGGGTTTTTTTTACGGAAAAATAGATAATGGAAAATGGTAATGTAAATACGTTTGCCGGTGACTCTGGCCTTGGCTCAGCAAGCGCAGCGCTTGACGTGTGCACACACCCGTACATACCTAGCCACACGCACCCTAGATAAGCATTCATATGTAAATGGATAAGAACTTTCCCCCATTATGGCGTACCTCACCAAACAACACATCAAATGTGGCAGGGATGCGCTGGCTTAAACTGAGGCTCTCAACGTGCTAGCTAAATATTTGACATGCCTTGATAAAGACAAAAATATGCTAGCAACATACAGCAACGGTAAAGGAATCGATAAACGGGTCCTTCTCTTATCGGGTGCTGCACTTCCCACATGAGACACTTCACACATCGCTTTCTTCTGTATAGGGGGTGCTTGAGTCACATCGCTTTCGCTAAGACAATAACCGATGCTAATGTATTATACGTGTCAATGTTGAATCACGTTTGACTGATATGTGTGCCCACATCACACTAAGACTTCTTCTTAAGGTCGGGCTCGGGTTCTTATGTTTGAGAGTGAGTAGGCACTCATTGCGTATACAATCATTGTGTGTGCCCACAGCCAAACCTACAGTGCCTGCCAAAGTCGCAGTCGTAGTCCCTTGATAGAAGTGTCACTGTCAATTTGTGACAAATGCCTTTGTCAAAATCGAATTGATAAGTTGTGTGGAAAACCATGGTGCCACATGATGACTATTGTATTACCGATTGACAGCCGATAACGCAATATTGTTGATTCGGCTATCGATCATAATAGCGATGCAGCCAGAATTTGATTAGCGCAAGCTTGAATAGTGTTTTAAATTTGCATTGAAGTGTAATTTGCAGTTATCACTCTGCCCATATGACTATGACTATAATCATTAACAAATCGAATTTTTTGTAACACTTAGTAAACAAAATTTCGCAGAAATTAAGAAGATAAGTTTTTTTAGAATTTGAACTAAAGGTTAAAAGCTTAAGGCTTACATCTTTACCTAGAAAGCAATCAATTTATTTACTGAGGCTTTACACTGTAAAAATCAGGGGAATCTCCGTAGTGCTGCATACATTTTCTTTATACGCGTTCACACAAGCACACATACATACAATGACTTTACGCCTAAAGTCTAGGGTTTAGAGAAAAGAAGACTTCCCCATTTTTATACCCTGATCCCATTAAAAATGGGAAAAAGGGTATAATAGTTTTGTGCAAAAGTATTTAACAGGCAGAAGGAAGCATCTCCGACCCCATAAAGTATATATATTCTTGATCAGCAACAACAGCCGAATCGATATAGCCATGTCCGTCTGTCCGTCTGTATGTATGAACGCGTCGATATCAAAGACTATAAGAGCTAGAGACTCCAGATTTGGAACTTAAGCTCGCCTAATCCCTAGGCAGTACAAGTTTGTTTTCGATTTTCGATAACTCATCCCGTTTCCGATATACACATGGGATCGATAACAACAAAATCTTGAATTTGATGGCATTTGAATTATTAATCAAAATAATAACAATCTGTGAAATTTTTATTAAAATCGGTTGAGAAACACCGGAGATATGGAACCTTGAAGTTGAGTATGAAGTATGCAGTATGGTCGTACACACACGCACACATACTTGCAAGCACTGACTGTACGCGTGAAATATAGGGTTCAGGGTATCGTCTAGTCGGGATTTCTCGACTAGAGCCTTCTTACTTGTTTTAATTGTTTAATGTTAACAAGACGAACAAGCCTTCCTTCCCTAAGTAAACTTTGATCACATCTCAAACAAAATGAGAACAAAAACAAGACGAAACCCTAAACTCTATACTTTAAGCGCACAGTTAGTGCTTGCAAGTATGTGTGTGTGTGTGTGTAAGCGTATACTGCATACTTGGCTTAATTTTAATGTTCCATATCTCCGGTGTTTCTCAATCGATTTCAATTAAAGTTTTACAGATTGTCATTATTTTAATGTGTCTACCCTGTTCAAGATTTTGTTGTGATCGATCCCATATGTATGTTGGCAACAGGGAAAGCTATCGAAAATTTGAAACAAACTTTTACTGCCTAGGGATTAGGCGAGCTTATGTTTCAAATCTGGAGTCTCTAGCTCTTAGTACTTAAAGTACACACACACGCATAGTTCACACACACAAACTTACAAGCACTGACTGTACTCGCTAATTTTAGGGTTCAGGGTATCATCTAGTCGAAATTTCTCGACTAGATCCTTCTTACCTGTTTATTGTTGCAGCTTTAGCTTGAACGACTTTATTTTTCTTAGCACTAATGTAAATTTTTTTTCTCCCATATTTCGATACTCTGTTACCAAAGGGGTATGTTAAGAAGATGCTTTTTTCGTTTTTGTTGCCAATGTTTATTAGCCATAAATATTAAATTAAAACGTTTTCGGTTTTTATTATGGCAGTTGAACAGTTTTGTTTGTATTCTGTGTTTTGTGAAATTTAGAACAGCACCACGAAGCAACTTTGTCTTACAGACCAAAAAAAAAACATCAAGTTTTGCAATTACTTGAAGTGAATAAGTGAGAACATATTCCAAAGATGAATTTTTATAATTTAAAGCTGACTTTGGGCAGAGTTTTCTTTTTTTTCCTACTTCGTCCAACACAAATTGTATAGTAACTAATAACGAACAGTTTTCACCACCGCAAGGAACACTCTTTGCGATTTTCCTTCAATTTTACTTTTTGAACACATGGAAAGAACACAATGAGTAATGAAGAAGTCGAACGAAACCAACTGCGAAACACTTTGATTCCAGTTATCTGCGTACGTAACTTGGTCATCTAGCTCATATTTTGTTTTGAAAACATAATCAATGCAAGTCTTGGAGAGATTTCCAGCTAGCTTGCAACCAAATTTGGTGACCTTAGCTGTTCTAATGTGATTTGTATCGACTTCCAACTGATTTCCCAGCCTCTTGGTGAGCGTAGGTCCCTTATCTTGAATCTTTGCCTAACAAACACATGTACCCAGATATTTTCAAAGTTTTAAGACTCTAGCCTAAAGGTTGACGGTCCTTGCGCGAAACCAATATTCTCTTTACTTTCGGTATCTGAGTATAAAAAAATCGTTTTTTTATTGATTGATCCTATCCACGCTCTTTAATATAGCGGTCGGACGTTGGTTGACTTTATCCATATTGTATGGACTCTATACTATTCGTCCGAATATCTTCCAATTAAACAAGATTTTTGCAGCAAAATAATTAGACGTTAATAGTGTTTTGCGCAAAGCCTTAGAGCACAAAATCACGCTTAATTTCTTGGTCCGGACTCTCGATATCTTGTACAATAAAAAACGTGCTTACCAATTAAGAAGAAGGCGGGTTGGTTGCACGCCCACTTTGCCAAAAGCGATGTTGTACTTGAAAAAACCTTTATTGCCACAGCAATTAAGATTGCGCAACGCAGGAATGCAGCAGCGCTTGCGGGCGATAACATGATGCCCCAAATTAGCTCAATGCATTATGTTTTGTCGGTCAAACACTCATACACACTCGCACACACAGACAGAATCTTAAATATACATGTTTGCAACTGCAGTGGGCAGCAGTGATAAATATTTATGGGCCTACAATGGAGAATCAAGTATGTATGTACTATACATGTATGCTTTTTCAGGTCCTTCATTAAAAGTTGTAAATTGTAGACTTTTAAATTAAATAAAGTTGAGTTCGATGAAAAACCCTTATACTTTTGCCAACGTTAGCCTACTTAAGTCATATACATAAATTTTTAAAAACTTATTGGCTTTATTCGCCTCTTTCAATGATGTTGAGTATAAAGTCTTGTGACAATAATTTAACTTGTTTATTAATGCGGCTTTCATACGCGTCCTAGCGGTAACTTGGATAAAAAGCAAAAGTTTGAAAAGCAAAAGTTTACAGTTTACAGTTGCCCCAAGCGTCGCTTTCACAGAGTATTACGCTTAGGCAGCCATAAACATCGATTCCAGCGACCGACTTACGTTCACAAATTCGATAAGATAGTTCAACGCAGGACTGCACTTAGAAAAAGAAAGTACGTTAGATTTGGAAAAGCGCCCGAAACTCACAAAGTTTTTTATTTTCCAGTCAAAGCCAAATCCAAATAATTTTTAAATTAACTTGAATAAAGGTACGAACTTAAGGAAACATAGCTATGTAACGTGCTATTAATTTTGGCGAATCTAGTTCAAAAACAATACAGCCGATTCTGATCTTAAAATGCGATGGGCAACCGGGGGCGATAGAAGGTATGCGGTTTTTTGTGGGCTTGGCGACTGCAGCACAAAAACTAGACTGTGTTGTTAATTTTAAAATGCGAAGGGCTGTGGGCGAAAGGGGTAAGCGTACAATCAACATTTTTGATGCAGTTTTTTGAAGGACGCCACTAGCTATTCTCTCACCAAAATTGGTGACTGTAAGGATGTGTGATATTAGTTATTTTTATTAATGAGAGCATGACGGATATTGCTCAAAACCAATAAACTTTTGACCTTTGTTTTGCTGATGCAGCAAATATAAACTTTAGGGGGATGCATTCATCTATATATTACATATTTCATGACGAAATTAATTTACACTTTCCATGTGATTAAACATGTTTATTTAAATAAAAAATAAAATATATTTTATTCAAAATGCGTGCACTGCAAAACGACTATGCGACATACTGCGATATATTTATTTTTTATTCACTTTAACGTTGAACCAAACTTTATATAGTTACTATGAAATTCAAACCAGTCAAAAATAATGCATAGAATGAAATTTTCAGTTCAATACAACCATGTCTAATACTATTACTCTTCATATTAAGAATAAGGATGACCGGCATTCAAATTTAAGCTCAGGCATTTTACCAAAGCATATCGTTTTACATTTAAACTAACTGCATACGAAATATGTTCGCCAACAGCGCAATGGCTAAGGCACCCGCTTAATTACCTAGAGTTCACAGGCCATCATATATCGGTAATTTTGATCTTATTAATTATACCCTGAACCCGTTAAAAAAGGGTAAAAAGGGTATAATGGCTTAGGCAAAAGTATGTAACAGGCAGACAGAAGCTTCTCCGACCACAAAAAGTATATATGTTCTTGATCAGCATCAACAGCTGAGTCGATATAGCCATGTCCGTCCGTCTGTGCGTATGAACGCGTCGATCTCAGAGACTATAAGAGCTACAGACTCCAGATTTGAAATAAAAACTCGCACAATCCCTTAGTTTTTATTGAAATCGGTTAAGAAACACCGGATATATGGAACATTGAAGTTGAGTACGCAGTATGCGCGTACACACATACACTCATACTTGCAAGCACTGACTGTACGCGTAAAATATATGATTTAGCGTATCGTCTAGTCGTGATTTCTTGAAGGTATGTGTTTAGAGCACAATTGTGCCCAAATATTTATAAATTTTAACACATATGGTTAAGTCAATCCTCTTCATGACAAAGTTTTCTAGATGTTTATATGTTAATATTAACAGTTTGTAAAGAAGTCGTTTCAGTTTTAATAGCGGAATCGCGCTGTTCATAATCATGCTGCATTGCTGAAATTAGAAATGTTATTTCAGTTAATTTTTTTAATCTAACCAAATGTGTAAATTCCATTACCTTTGCTTGGAATAACCTTAGCCGTAGAACTGTTGCCGATCATTTTTCTTATGCAGTTAAGTTTAATATTATACAAACATACGTTGGCTTAGCTTCGGGAGGTAAATGCGTTCTTATTTTATGAATATTGTTCTTAATTTGGTACAAATCATGAACATTTATTTCATCACCAGTGTTCTTAATTCACGAACGAAAAATTAAGAACGATACCTTGTACATTGGTTTCGTGAAATGTCCGTCTGTAAGAACGCGCGTTTCGACACCGTTAAACCTAAAGAATTTAAAATGTCAATATAGATGCGCTTCGCTCACTGGGAGGTAGTAAAATCGATAACCAGTCGATACATCTCGAAGTGCACATTTTGTGGGAGACTTTGTTCAGAGCTCAACACCAGATTTCGAATGCCACACCCACGTCTGCCACCCATCTTTTAAAATCAAAAATGCTTATAACTTTTACAGTTTTTGAGCAGATTGACAAAAATGGGCGGTCTAATAAAATGCAAATATACCCATACTTTAATTTTGTATATCCTGATCCCATTAAAAATGAGAAAAAAGGGTATAATTTTTTTGTGCAAAAGTATGTAACAGGCAGAAGGAAGCATCTCCGACCTTATACAGTATATATATTCTTGATCAGCATCAACAGCTGAGTCGATATAGCCATGTCCCTCTGTCCGTCCGTCCGTCCGTATTTATGAACGCGTCGATCTCAGAGACTATAAAAGCTAGTCTACAGATTTTGAACTTAAGCTCGCCTTATCCCTAGGCAGTACAAGTTTGTTTTCGATTTTCGGTAACTCATCCCGTTTCCGATATACGCATAGGATCGATAACAACAAAATATTTAATTTGGGAAACTTTGATATGGCATTGAAATAATAATGACAATCTGTGAAATTTTTATCAAAATTGAAAGTTGAGTATGCAGTTGCCATATGCGCGTACATACATACACACACATACACACATACTTGCAAGCACTGACTGTTTGCATACAGTATAGGGATCAGGGTATCGTTTAGTCAGGATTTCTCGACTAGAGCCTTCTTACTTGTTGTTAACAAATAGTGTGGTTAGGCAATGCTTAGTTACTGGCCCTAGAGATACTATATACTATATGTTAAAAATGGATGTACTTGGATTAATTCGTTTGATTAAAATACTAAATATGATAGCACATATACTTATTGCCCTAAGGCAGCGAAATCAGGAGTTAATTTAATTAATGAATCGCATAAGCTTTTCGTCTTTGGTATCAATAATAAATATGAGCAGCAAGACTTAGAAAAGCAACAAGAGCCAGTTAAAAATTTTGTTATGTTTGTGACGCACGATTTTGCTCTTTGTGACAATGAGACCGCTCGATGGCCAGTTAAACAAACAAACAACGTAACAACAAGCATACAGCATACTATAATTGTAAATGTAGGTAAATAAATAAATAACAATAATAGAAATAAAAAAAAATTAAAAAAAAAACAATATTTCAGAACGTTGCAGTTGGACGCATCCGATTGCGTGATAAGCTGACAACAGTTTAATAACTGGTGTTAAAGACTCTGCTTGCAGAGAGAAGATATAGGGATTTTTCTTATAAGGCGAGGACAGGGGTGCGCGGCATGCAACTTTTTGATGCACATTCTTATTTCTAGCTATATCTCAATTAAATTAGGAGACACAAGCTCAAAAACTGTCCAAAATGTACACAAATACGAATTTACAAGGGGTGGGCGGCTGGAGGTAGAAGAAGTGGGCGTGGTCTACAAATGTATGCAGTAGAACTATGGAAAGATGTAAACATTTCCGATTTTAAAATGCGAGGCGTCTGAGGGCGGAATGAAAGGGCATGGCTACACAAATTTTAAGGTAGTTTTATTTTTGAGATGCCAGTATCTATTTTGCCAAATTTAGCTGTAAGGATGTAGGAAATACACCCACCCATAGACAAAGACGTCTGCAATGTTTCAAATCTGTATCTTTAGGGTTGTCGAAAAAACTTGGTTTCAAACAGACCGTTTTAAAGACACCTTGAAGAAAATGGCACAAAACCAATATACTCTACACCTTCAGTATCAGAGTATGTGAACTGCGCAAACAGTTTTTGACCGCTTTTAAACAAGGCAACTAATTGCATACAACTTTTGGTTTGTTGGCAAGGAAAATGGGGCCAGCAATATTTGGTTAAAGTTGCACGATGACCGCAATGTGAAACTTTTAATTTTTAATTCGCTTTACGCTTAATTGTTTTGGAAATTGGAAATAGGTTCATTTTACCGATTTGCACCTTGAAGTGGAACAACTTGTATGCAATTAGTTGCACCGTGTAAAAAAAAAGTATCTCTAAATTTTGTCTTCTATTTCTCACCATTTCTAAGTCTCGAAGTCTCTTTTTTTCGCTTTACGCGTTTCTTTTTTTTCTCTTAAGGAAACGTTTTGTAGGTAACATGCCCATTGGGCAACCCTATCTTGGCAACAATCAGTTCGCCTCGCTATCTTAAACTTTCGTAAACCAATAGTTTCTTTTCCTGGAATACCGGTAGTACAACTTCCTAATCCGAGGTTCGTTGTTGTTTCCACTGCCGACAGGGGCAAGGCTATGCCAGATTCCTAGTGCTTTGCAATCCACCGCGGCATTTAGCTTATTTGCAAAGATGTTGTATCCGCTTCCAAACTACAAGATGGCTACCATGTTCTTTTAACAAAAGCTCTCCCACTGCTAAAAAGTTCCTAGCCACTACAAGCCAACTGGACGTATGCGAAGTAAAATGCAGCCTACAGGAATCGCTCAACTCAACTCAGATAACAATCTACGTCTATTCACTATAAACATTTTGAAAAAAGAAATAATACAAACGCTCTGCACAAGGTGTAACAGTTGTCTTTTAGTTCTCAAAAACAATTGATGGTATCAAAAACTCAAGTTTTCGCAAACAACCTTAAAAGTTGAACAAGATCTGCTATGTTTTGATCTTTTGTAATCTTTTCCCAGCAAATCTGACGACTAGTGCAAAAACTGTGGAAATATTTTTATATAATCGATTTCCACCTCGGAACAACTTGTTATCAATTTTCCAGCCCCTAATTGGCGTAGCGCCCCGGTCAGACAAACAAAGGTACCAAGATAGTTGCAAAGTCTCAACGCTATAGATTTAAGGGTGTCGAAAAATAATTTTTTCATACGGACAGGCAAACAGTCGAACGGACGGACACCATGACAGACAACCAACAAGCTTTTTACCTTCGGTATCAAAGTATAATAAGCAAGTAAGAAGGCTTTAGTCGAGAAATTCCGACTAGACGATACCCTGAACCCTATACTTTACGCGTACAGTCAGTGCTTGCAAGTATGTGTGCGTGTGTGTGTATGTACGCGCATACTGCATTCACAACTTCATTGTCCAATATCTCCATTTTGTCTAAACCGATTTCAATAAAAATTTCACAGATTCACATTGTTTCGTTTAATGTTTTAAACGCCCCTCCAAATCTGAAATCCCTAGCTCTTATAGTCTCTGAGATCGACGCGCTCATACATACGGACAGACGGACATGGCTATATCGACTCGGCTGTTATATTATTGGACTTAAATGTACTAACGGACAGTACATTCAAGTGGCCCAACGATACCAAGCACAGGCTTGTTAACGCGCGGACCCAAGCATAAGGCGACCCACCTCCCGCCCATCCGACCGAGGGGCGCACAGATCGCGAACATGTAGTCAAATGACGTAAGACAATTTTTTTTAGAGAGCATGCAGAAGTGGTACTAGTTATAAGGTGGGAAAGATCGTTATATAATGAACATAAGATCCGAAAAGGGTTATGGATAGCATAGTTAGAAAAGCAAGCATGCAGGGCTATTGGTAAAAAATGTCTACTACTTCTAATAGGTACAGCAAAGTTAACTTGGTTAATTAGTATTGGGGAATCTATTTCACCATTTATTAATTTGTGAACAAAGGTTATTGCTAGCATAGTTCTACGATGATTAAGAGAGGAAAGATTAATTAGTAAAAGTCTACTGTGCAGGTAAATTAGTACTATTGTCCCAGTTAAGACCCCGAAGGGCAAAGAGCAAAAGTTGTTTTTGTACCGATTCTATTCTATCCTGATAGTCCTGTATTTGGAATACCATATACAAGATCCATATTCAAGAATAGGTCGGACAAGAGACACATAAAGAGTTTTTGTTAAGTAGGGGTCGTCGAATTCCTTCGACCAGCGTTTAATGAACCCCAAGACACTTGATGCTCGATTTGAGATTAAAGCAATATGCTTGTCAAACTTAAGCTTTGGGTCCATTAAGATACCCAAATCCTCAACCAAATCAATCCGATCCAATGGTAGGTTATCCAGAAGATAGATATTAAAAAAAGGCATTCGCCAATAAAATGACATAACTTTACATTTACTGCAATAGAGATGCAGTAAGTTTACTGTGCACCAAGTTTGAAAATTGTTTAAGTCGCTTTGCAGTCTATGACCAGACAGAAGACTTGCAGCTGACATGCATAATTTTACATCATCAGCATACATTAGAACCCGAGAATGTTTAATAACAGACGGAAGGTCATTTATGAACAGTGTAAATAATAACGGTCCAAGGTGACTTCCTTGTGGAACACCAGAAGGTGACTTCCTTGTGGAACACCAGAAGTGACCTGCACCGCTTTAGAAACTGAGCCATTACAGTAGGCTCTCTGAGTTCTAAAAGTTAAATAATCTTGAACTCAAAGAATAAGATTATTGGGAAAGCCCAAAAGTTTAAGTTTATATATTAAAAGGAGGTGATTTACAGAGTCAAAAGCCTTACTGAAATCAGTGTAAATAGCATTAGTTTGCATTTTGTCTTGAAAGCCTTTAATAACAAATGATGTGAATTCTAGTAAGTTAGTAGTGGTAGATCTTTGTTTCATGAACCCGTGCTGGCACGGTGAAATCATAGATTTACAAAGATGTTAAAGATGAGAGGTTATTAGTTTCTCAAAAATCTTAGGAATAGCAGACAACTTGGAGATACCCCTATAATTTTGAGCATTAGATTTGTTTCCTTTTTTGTGCAAAGGAATAATATAAGACTCTTTCCAAATTTTTGGGAAAGAGCATAGCTCCACGGACAAACTAAACAATTTATGCAAAGGTTTTAAAAGATCCTGAGCATAGTACCTAAGCACACAGCTAGGTATTCCATTAGGTCCTGGAGAAAATGTGGGCTTAATAACCTGAAGATCACAAAGTAGTGAGCTCTCTGTGATTTCCGGTATGAAAATGCAATTTGAGGCATTAAGCTGATAGGGGTAAGGCATGGCGACTGGTTGAAAACAAGGGCTACAGGTCGTTTGAAAAAATTCAGCAAATAGATCGGCAATGGCCTGATCTGAGTTGGCTTTCATTTCATCAAAGAATATGTTAAATGGAAGAGTCGATGTCTTGCGTTTCGCATTAACGAAATCAAAAAACCGTTTAGGATCCTGCTGAAACTGTAATCTACACCTAGTCAGGTAATTCCTGTAACATTGGTTATTATGCAGAACAAGCTAACGGAGAGCTTGATTTTCTGAAACTCTTGTAGAGTTTCGATTTACGATTTTTTGGAATTGTCAACTCTCTGGTAAACCACACAGGTTTGTTTGACCTGTTTGGCGTTCCATAAGGGACACACAAATCAAATAAAGAATTTAAAGTATTATAAAAAATACTGATTGCCACGTCCAAATTGTCAGACCCGTAAAGGGTAGACCAGTCAGTCAGGGCCAACAGCCGAGTAAGTTTTGCAAAATCGGTTTTTCGAAATTGACGTACTCGGCTTAAACGATTTCTACTGGGGCATAGCCCCCGGTAGAGTAAAGTGATCGACACCTCCAACGTTGGGTGGTATAAATCCTCTGGATAAGATATGGGTTGTGATCGGGTAATGGATGAGGAGGATGGATCCAAAACAAAAACCAGATCAAGCATTCTATTAAGAGAATTTGGGATATCATATATTTGATACAATGATATCCCAAGTAAATTAATCAAGAATTCATTCTGTGCCGAGGGGGTCAGTGCGCCATAGTCGGGACAAGAAATCCAAGTAACTTCAGCAATATTGAAATCACCGAGAACTACAAGGATATCGCAATCGGAAAGCATGCAAGAAACGGATAGTATAGCAGACAAATGAGCATCGTAGACAGAGTTTTCAGAGGTAGGGGGTATATACGAGCAGGTTATAAAAATACCAACACCATTAAAAGACAACTTAACAGCAACAAATTCTATATCTATAGAACCACCTACCTCTCATCACCAACCAATACCTCTCACGTTCTGATAGCCAAGTACCAAGGAAGTTGTTTTTTGAACTATCAGAATCGAGAAGAGTTTGAGGCAAAGCTACTGGGGTGGGAGATACAATCGGAGACCGATTTTCAGGAAGAGTTTTAGGCAAAGCTACTGGGGTGGGAGATAAAATCGGAGGCCGATTTTTTTTCCTGGCAGTATATTCATTAACAACAATGTTCTCCGGCCAAAACTCTTTGCAACATATAGAGCTAAAGTCTTGACTCGAGACACTGATTTTAAACGACGAGATATTCCTAGTATAATTAAATTTGAATTTCTCCACCGTGAAATTGGCTTTAAATTTGGCCTTTATATAGACCGTGACATCTTCTAATGTCAAATCAGGGGGAAGCCTTGTAACAAATACTTGTTTTTTAGGTGGAACGGCAACAAATTTTTTTCAACCGAAGATACATTTTTAGCTAATGGAATATTTGGCTCTTTGGGTATATTAGGTTTGTTTGGTTGAGCTACGTCAACTCTACTCACCACCAAAGAGACCGAAGGACCGGGATTAGATGAAACAACATCCATAGGGACTATAGCGTTTACATCCGTTATCTCGTTAATTAAGGGGACTGGGGAAGAGGAATTGTTTTTTAGTTTATTTTTATTTTTGGTAATAGGGTTGTTGGCTGAACTTCAGACATGACCGGTCCCGATGACGGTCCAACATTGGTTTTTTTGCGCTTAGGAGAATCACTCAAGAGATTTTTCTCCTTAAAGTTTCTCTGCACAGTTGAGAAATTATCGCACAATTTTTTCAATTGGCCAAAAACTCCCTCAAAGCCAAGCTGAGTCTCCATAAAGTTTGCCATGTCTTTTTTCCGCTCCAAACAAGACCAACATGGCCACTCTAAATTAGTGGTGCCCATCAAGTCGACGACTCGGGCGTTAATACCAGCACATTTCTCATGAGCGACATTTGGGCACATCCAGCAGCTAATAAAAGCCATCTTTGTATTGGTGCGAACTTGACAGCCCTTGTAACAGCAGACAGACATTGTTATATAAATTTTTTTTTTTTTTTTTTAAATAATTATAAATAAATAAATAAAAATACAATAAATAAGAGAGATACAAATAAATTTTTTTTAAATTAATGATTGAAAAAAATACTGCTCAAAAAAAAAAAAAAGCTAAGGACTACTCTAGGGCTAAAAGTAAGAATACGCTTGTAAACACTCACAAACCAAAACACAAACAAAAACGTACCGGCGCAAGCGCAGCAACCGTAAGCAACAAAAACGGAATAATTTAAACCGGGACCAGCACCAACACAAAAAAGCGCGTGAGAGCCAAAAACGGTTTTATGCACAGAGAGCGAGCACAGAAGAACTAAAAGAGTGCAAGTATGAAAATACAAAAACAAAATACTAGCAGGGCAAAGCAAACTAGGCGTTGTTGTATTTTGACACTTGCAAAATAAATGCAAATAAATTATTTAAATTAATGTTCAAAACTTGGGCTTACAAAACCGATGAAACCCAAAGTCACAAAACTATTTATTTGCACAGAGTCACGAAATTAAAAACAAAATTAAAACGCACAAAATCAAAAAAACGAAGAGCACAAAAAAACACGTCCGTTGCTAAGCAAAGAGAGCGAGATCATTGATGTTGATGCTGATCAAGAATATATATACTTTATGGGGTCGGAGATGCTTCCTTCTGCCTGTTACATACTTTTGCACAAAACCATTATACCCTTTTACCCATTTTTAAGGTTCAGGGTATAAAAATAAAATCACAAGCCAAAAAAAGGAGCTGAAAGCGTAACCCTATAAAAAAAAAAAACCACTCAACCACGCATTGAAATAAAAACAAATCAACTAATACATCAACACTTTATCCGATTCTCTATCTCTCCCTCTTTCGATCTCGCCTCATCTGATATGGATTTCAGAGAGACCGATGATCTCTTCATCTAATTTTCTCTTTCTAACTGTTATCTTTGTCTCTGTGCGGTTGGCGTCAGAGCAGAGTCAAAGCACTTGCTAACTTATTAACTGTTTATGAATTTTTTAATATTTATAGTTTTTTGTTCTATTCTGCAATGGAACATAAATGGAATTCGTAACAGCTTAATTGGTTTGCAATTGCTTTTCATAGAATATAAACCAGATTTAGTCACTATACAAAAAATCCATTTTGAGTACAACTAATTTGCAAATATTTCTAATTCATACGA
Organism: Scaptomyza cyrtandrae; assembly: GCA_035044605.1. Lineage (NCBI taxonomy): Eukaryota > Metazoa > Arthropoda > Insecta > Diptera > Drosophilidae > Scaptomyza > Scaptomyza cyrtandrae. The sequence continues at coordinate 29,994 of JAWNNS010000190.1, read as the reverse complement.
TCAATATTTTGACAATTTACCAAACGTAACCAATTGTAAGCAAGATATTGCCTTTCTCGTTCTCGCAGTTAAGTTTGTGAAAAAAGTTTTCTTCTAACATTGTTCTGCGATCAGAAAGAGAAGGACGATTTATAAGTGAATGTCTACTATGGTAAGTAGGTAAGTTATTGTTATTTGTTTTTGCACCGATTCTATTCTATCCTGATGAATCTTGTATTTTCGATCCCATTTACAAGGGGTCGTCGAATTCCGTCGAGCAGCGCTTAATAAGCCCCAAGGCACCTAATGCTAGATTTACAATGGAAGAGATATGCCTGTCTAATTTAAGCTTTAGATCCATCCCATTCAATGCGATCTAGTTAGTGGTTTGTTATTAAGAACACATCTTGGGGTCCGCGCGTTAACAAGCCGGTGCTTGGTATCGTTGAGCCACTTGAGTGTACTGTCCGTTAGTACATCTTTGTCCAATAATAATAATAAACATAAAAATGGCTTTCATCTATAAAAAGACATAACTTTACATTTGTTGCAATTAAAATTCAATAAGTTCTACCAAGTTTAAAAATTGTCTAAATCACTTTGTAGTTTTTGAGCAGACAGAAGAGTTGCAGCCGACGTGCATAATTTTACATCATCTGCATACATCAGCACCCGATAATAATTTATTACAGACGGAATAATATTTATATACACACGGACAGAAGGACATGCCTATAAGGACTCGGCTGTTAAAATTATTTTTTCTCTATTGAATATTGAGAAGGATAAGCATATCAGTTACATTCGAGCCAGGACAATGTCTGCCATTGTGTAATGAATCCTTGACCAAATGCAAACGCCAACGCGTGTATGTATAAGAAAAATATAAACACGTGGGCGGCGACTGCTGAATACACTGATACCAAAGAGGAGATATAGAGTATTCCGATATTAAAATGTGGGAGGCAAATTTTTGGGCTTTTGAGTTTTTATTTATGGATGTCACTAGCTGAATTCCCACCAAATAATGAAATTTTAGCTCAAAATCTGTGGAATTGTGGGTATTATCGGTTTTAAAAGAAAGGCGGTTTGGGTTGTCGTGGCATTAACATTTTGTCTTTGGGGAATGTCACCAGCTATTTGTCTACCAAATTTGGTTGATGTAATACAAAAACTGTCAAAGATATAGACGATTCCGATTTTACAAGGGGCGGCTGGGGGCGGAGAGAATAGACATGTTCTATATGCAGTTTTTTCACCAATCTTGGCATTGAATTTGGTATTTCTTGTTTAAAAAGTGTAGAAGATATTGGCAAATGCGAGGGGTCGAATGAATGGAGTGGCTTTTAAAATTTTAATGTAGCATTTATGTATAGCACATGGTATCTTACCAACATTGGTAGCTCTAGATTAATTTTAACAGTTATAGTTATTATCGATTTTTTGTTACTGATTTAATCGATTTTCCAGACCCATCAGATGACGTAGCACCCCAATCTTAGCACTTTATTTGAGCCGCCCATTTGCAAAGCTTCTAGATTTACACGGGTGTCGAACAAAACCAACATACTCCTTATCTTCGGTATTAGAGTATACAAGTGCCTGAAGAAAACACCCATTTAGCAATTCATCCGACATCCTTGACACATACCACATACAGATAATAAACACAATTTATGCAAAAATTGCTTTGAGCCGCTTAAAATGTTTCCGTACCGCTGTCAATAGAATAGAAGTTTTTTAGCTACGGCCAACAAAATGCCAAATGCGGCAGAAGTCAACAATGTTTGTTATTTATTAAGATTTCTTACCATTTTATTGTATTCGAAAGGCGAAATGTCAGTCATAGGTCCATTTTTTGCTCTTCGCGTTATATTTGGTGGTATCGATATTTTATCAATAGACGTTTATTAGACATTTCGATATGATAAAGTAAAGCTTACGTACAGGTTTAACGCAGAAACTTGGCAAAAATAGCTATTTAAGCAGCAGGTTTGCAAATTTGTGTACTTTTTTTGCTACTAAACAATTATCGATGCAATTATTCAACAACCACTCGATATATTAAAATATTGTTTAACCAAAACCACATTTTCGCGTCGATCTCAGAGACTATAAAAGCTAGAGACTCCAGATTTGGAACTTAAGCTCGCCTAATCCCTAGGCAGTACAAGTTTGTTTTCGATTTTCGATAACTCTTCCCGCTTCCGATATTCACATGGAATCGATAACAATAAAATCTTGAATTTGAAAAATTTTTAAATGGGATGCAGTATGCGCGTACACACACGCACACATACTGACTGTACGCGTAAACGTTACGTTACAATAAGATTACATCCCCTTCGTCATGTCGCCATTAAAACTTACAGTGATTTTGTGACATCGCGCCTATGTTGTTGGTCGCCGTCGCAAATTGAAAATATGGTCAAGAAGAAGAATCGTACCTCGTTTACGATGCGGATGCCTTAGCTATTAAGCTATACCCTGTCGAGCTCCCCCGCCTTAGAGTGTTCGGAATCGTAAATTTCGCATTGCAAATATGAAAAATTTACGGTAGATTTTTACTGTCCATGTTTTTTTATACCCTGAACCCATTAAAAAGGGTATAATGGTTTTGTGCAAAAGTATGTATATATATAGATATACACATGTGATCGACAACAACAAAATCTTGAATTTGGAAAACCTTTGAGATGGCATTTGAATTATTAACCTAAACAATGCAAATCTGTGAAATTATTGAAATCGGTTAAGAAACACCGGAGATATGGAACATTAAAGTTGAGTATGCAGTATGCGCGTACACACACACACACATTCTTGGAAGCACTGACTGTACGCGTAAAGTATAGGGTTCAGGTTATCGTCTAGTCGGGATTTCTCGACTAGAGTCTTCTTACTTGTTTGAAAAAGCCAACTCCAAATAGCCCGAAAAACTGGTTTGTTAAATTTGAAAAATTAACAAATTTTTCAACTCTTTTTTTTTTTTGTATAAAAACTAAACGGAAATTCCGATTTGAAAAATGTTTTTTGTTTTTTAAAGCTGACTCAATTCTCAATTAAAGAATCTAAGCCTTTTTAAATATTTTCTTTTGCACTTTGGCAGCCGACCCTTAGTTACTTTGTAGACAATTCTATAATGCTTATTTTACGCCTTTTTTAAAACTATAGCAATTTATCATTGTCACTTTGGAATTCCTGTTAACGTTCAAAAGTTTCGATTTTTGCAATGCTGAATTCGCGATTTCGGCCACTGTGCGCCGGCTTATCGCAGTTTAACTAACACCTAAAAAAAACAAAAGTAAAATGCACCTATCGATGAAAATCAAATCAATTCCTTTTATTTGTAGCTTGCAAATTTCTTCGGGCACGACATAATTCATGACACATATAATATATATTTCAAGTTCATTAGCCTCCATTTAAATACTAAATAAGAAAAATAAAAATTGTAACAAACGGGGATCCTTAGACACTTTAAAGTCGACTCAGTCGCCAAAACAATTGAGTTGGGTATAGAGAGAGGGTGCGGGAGACAGAAGACTCTTAAATCCTTCAGATTCGCAGGCAACAGTTGATTAATTTACTGACTTTGTTTGGCGTTTTTATGAGCAATATCAGTCAGGTCGTATCTCATATGTTCAACACTGTAAGGTCGAAGACGTCGCTGGCTGCCAACTTTTCTTACGATTTTGTTTGATTTGGCTTCAGGTTCGGCTTTCGTGTTAACTTGGAGAGAAATAACTGTGCCTGCGCACATCCACGTGGCTTTCGAATACCCATATTCAAGGCCGAAACAGCACACCACAGCATGGCCCTTGAATTCAAATCGAATTGAATGACAAACCGAATCAGAAACAGAAAACGAAACCAATGCGAGCAAAGCACAACAAAATTTTACTGTACATTACAGAACTGAACTTTGTGCGTCAAACGGCCCAAAATAAAAAGAAAAGGCGATACTTTTTATACACTTAAAAAGTGTATCTTTATTTTGTCTCGAAATGTGTACGAAAATGTCACATAAATTTTGTTCATAAAATATGACCTGCGTTCATGGATTAATTAAAATTGTAGTTAACATACTATTGTGAAAAAATAATAATGACGATTTGGTTGTTGTAGAATTTTTTGTTTTTCTTAGTGTATAAACGTAATTTTCTTCGACACCCTTAAAGCTGTAGACTTAAAACTTTGCAAATATCTTTACAGATGCATGGAACAGATATTTCCCACATTCGTACAGCAAGAACTACCAAATTTGTCGAAGACTACAAAAACGGAGTCTAAACTTTTGCTGCTACGGCCACATTTTCCGCCCCGGACCCGCGCATTTTAAATCTGAAATGGCTATATCTTTCCAGTTTCCAGTTTTAGATCTAGACTCACCAAATTGGTGGCAATATAGCTAGTGACGTCTTTTAATGATCTGCATCAGACAATTTGAAAACTCACCTTGCCGCCACATTTCCCGCCGCCATGCAACAAGACTTTTTAACTTATTTCTTAGTACTGGTATTACGCAGTCTGTTGCGACCGGCTGCAACTTTTTTACTTGCCTTTTTTTCGTTTTCTTGTACTACACACTATTAATCGTAAAAATTGCCATTTTTATACCCTGATCCCATTAAAAATGGGAAAAAAGGGTATCATGAAGTTGTGCAAAAGTATGTAACAGGCAGAAGGAAGCATCTCCGACCCCATAAAGTATATATATTCTTTATCAGCATCAACAGTCGAGTCGATACAGCCATGTCCGTCTGTCCGTCTGTATGTATGAACGCGTCGATCTCAGAGACTATAAGAGCTAGAGACTCCAGATTTCGAACTTAAGCTCGCCTAATCCCTAGGCAGTACAAGTTTGTTTTCGATAACTCATCCCGTTTCCGATATACACATGTGATCGATAACAATAAAATCTTGAATTTGAAAAAACTTTAAATGGCATTTTAATTATTAATCAAAATAATAACAATCTGTGAAATTTTTATTAAAATCGGTTGAGAAACACCGGAGATATGGAACCTTGAAGTTGAGTATGCAGTATGCAGTATGGTCGTACACACACTCACACATACTTGCAAGCACTGACTGTACGCGTAAGGTATAGGGATCAGGGTATCGTCTAGTCGGGATTTCTCGACTAGAGCCTTCTTACTTGTTTATTACTTTCAAAGTGTTTTTAAGGTTGCCGTCGCTGCGAAATTTGCACGTCTTGTACAAGGAGGCTGACTGCGATTGCGAAGCGACACGGCGTGTGGCCAAGCGATGCGTAAAATAGTCGAAAAAAAAAAATAAAATATATATACTGCATACTAAACTTTAATGTTCCATATCTCCGGCGTTTTCAACCGATAATAAATATCCACAAATTGTCATTGTTTCATTTAATGTTTCAAACGCCGTCTCAAAGTTTTCCAAATTCAAGATTTTGTTGTTATTGATCACATGTGTATATCGGAAACGAGAATTATCGAAAATCGAAAACAAACTTGTAGTGCCTAGGGATTAAGCGAGCTTGTGTTCCAAATCTGGAAGATGTGTAAACACTTTGTTGTCTGTTGAGTTTAGAACCTTTGTTAGTATTTTTTATTTTGCTTTGTTAATATATTATTATTGGTTCAATTACTTAAGAAAGTTAAAAAGTAAAACCACAACAACTAGAGTGTCTCTTCTAGCTCTAAAGTAAAAAATTAAAATTTTTCATAGTGTCATTAGACGAAATAATCTCAATCTGAAACTGCTTAAAATCGGTTGAGAAACATTGGAGATATGGAACTGAGCGTTCATAGTGCAGCGGCAGCTCGGAAGAGAATGCCCGGCACGTCACGAGTACCTGCGCTGTTAAGCGTATACGTCTGAAGGCAGTACTGAAACAGCGCGTTTCGGTAGAGAACATTATCAACCTCATGGTTGATAATCAACCGCGATGGTAGGCGACCAGCAACTTTGCAGCGGTAATTGCGAGCTCAGACTACTTGAGAGAGAAAGAGCTGCAAGCGCAGTATGCCAGATTAGTACAAACTTAGTCATAGCTTAATGACTGTACGCGTATAGTATATAGTGTTCAGGGTATCTTCTAGTCGGGCTTTCTCGATTAGAGCCTTCTAACTTGTTTAAACTGAAATCACAAAGAGTTTACCACTAACTGATGTACAGGTCATTCAGTATGTATTTTCCCAGAACCCGAGTTCATTTTTGCACTGATTGCAGCAACGCTTTCGACTCTGTAAGTCACACTAGAACTTTTACGTTTTCCCTCATTCTTTGGATTCACGATTACGTAATTCTTAAAACTCAGAGGGCTACTTTAAGGGCGCTGTCTCCACTGCGGTTTGGGTAACTGCTGGTTTTCTATTTTGCGCTTTTATTAGTTGCATTATTTATAAATGCACATCCGTCTGTAATAAATCACTTTAGGGTGCTGATGTATGCTGATGATATTAAGCTGTGCATGTCGCCGGCAACTCCCTTGCTTGTTCGAAAATAAAATGATTTACATATTTTACTTTAACGTGATTATTTACATTTTCAAACTAGATGTCGAGTAAATTTTTTAAATCTTAGTTATTCTAAATGTGCTCAAGATTTTAGTATACCATATGACACAAATCATATGTGTGACAAACATATCAGCTCTGTTACAAATGTTGCGTTTGGTGTTCTAGAATTCAGTTAGCGTTCGTCGAAATAATCCGATGATCCCTCTATGAAAAAAACCTTATATATTGCTCTTGGAAGTTCTATTCTTAAATGTGGATCTTGTATTGCTTGTATAATTCAGAATTAAACCGAAACAGATAACAGAATCGGTGCAAAATTATTGTTCAGTTTCTTGCTGGGACAACTCCATTAACTTACCTTCTTATAAAAGTAGACTTTTACTAATAAATTTAAAAAGCCGGTGCTTGTTATTGTTGGGCCACTTGTATGCAATGTTCGTTAGTACATATATCTATATATATATATATATATACACATATATATATTTTTGTATAATTGATAGTATGTGCTAATGTCTTGCAAAATTTACACACAACTAATCTTAAGGAATAAGCCCTGAAATCATATAATGGCAAAAGGGTATAATGGTTTTTGTGCAAAGGCTTAAGGAGTAAATTAATATTTTAAATGGAATGCTTGAAAAACATATGCTGCTGTCGTCCATAAAAAATTGCAATCAATATGTTAGATGACTTGCTCCCATCTTGTATCAATAATCTAATCAATATTTTTGTCCCTTCAATTCAGCCCCGAATCGGGTATGTCGACGTAAGATACAAAAATTATGTACCTACGTTAATTTGTATGCATATCTCTCACAAAATAGAGAAAACACAAACCGCTGCAATCTTTGGTACAAAAAGCATTCAAATTTAAACACATATATATTTGCTGCTCCCTTTCTTTTATTGATGGGGTCCGAAAAATCCACCGAAAATAAAAATGCGAATGAGCCTAAGCAAATTTTATGGCGCGCCGTTCCATTGAACTCACCTTTAGTTAAATTGCTTGCCACGAATTATGTTTTTAACAGCCACAGTTATTACTCATTTACAGACATTTCGACCTCATTTACTCAATAGCGAGGGGTTTGAAGGTACCTTTTGTTATTTGCATTGGAATACAAATTGAGCAGCAGGCAGCTCAGAAAAAGTTTCAAATCTTTTAATGAATTTAATATACAAAAGCAACTCTCAAGCAAACTTCCACAACGCCAGGCGTTAGGGCTCTGAGGAAAGGAAAAGGAAGGAAAAGTAACCCATACTCCATTACCATTATCACACCATCCACTTCATCCTCGTCATTATCATTATCATGTCTGGTATCTTCCACGTCCAGACCCCAACGTCAGCTTCATGTCGTCGTATATGATTTCTGGATTATGTTTATTGATGCGTTTCGTATAATATCATTTTTTCCCTCCCGCTTCGTACGCAACGCAGTGACATGCTGACGACAGCAATTTCCCTGTAAAGGGTTGAGCTGCTGTCCCACCTGACAGTCACATGTGGCAGTCATATCGATACCCAGAAAAGCTGCACGTTTCCCCGAAAAGCTTGGTCTTTTAAATATAATATTTTAATTGGTTTTGAAAGAGGGGACAAAGCTTAAGAATATAATTTAAATTATTTAAGGCTAGACGTAAACCCTTTCCCAAAGGAATAAAAAAAACCACCAAAAATTAAATAAATCCGGAATGCAGTCAGCAAAACGACTTTTTATTTTGTTTGTTCGAGTTTTCTTTTTGGTATGTAAAGCAAATTTAACGTATTTCAATAAAAAGAAAATGACTTATTTACTTTTAGTTTACCAGTTTTTTTTTGTTTGATAACATTGTGTGGTGTACAATATTTCGATTTATTTGAGCCTGGGCAATATTTGATTAAATTAATTAATTACTTTTTGTTAATTAACACCAATACAAAGACTAACTGCAAATAAACAAGGAAGCTGCACGGTTCAAATAACAACAAAATAGTCAAAACTATACTTAATTTTGCACGATATATTCTATTCAGTTGATGTGTTTATTACAAAAACTTTGGTATTTTATATTAGTCTGCAAGTTTTTGTATCACGAATCCCATGAAAATATATGATGTGGAAAAATTCTATCATCCGTGACTATTGTAACAAACTTGACAATGCACATGTTGGCAAAATTGACTTTATTGCTTAATTCCACGGTTATAAAAAGAAAAACTCGTTTGTGACCAATTCTCACCAAAAACTAAATATTTTTGGGTAATGTCAACTATGATGTCATGACATTCTTAAATCTGGAGACTTGAAACTTTGCAAACATTTTTGTCTATGTGTGCGTCAGATAGAGCGTCAACTTGCGAGGTAATTCGATAATATGTCGATACACCTCGCAAATCAATAAGCAAAATATATTTCTCGCATTTCAAAATCTTGAGTCACTAAAATTGGTGAATTGATAGTCAAACTTCCCCTAAATGTCTGCATTCAAAAAGTAAGAAGGCTCTTGTCGAGAAATCCCGACTAGACGATAACCTGAACCCGTACAGTCAGTGCTTGCAAGTATAAGCTTGCAACTGTGTGCTTGTTAAGACTACGTCCACCCGTGCTCACCCTGTTTTAAAGCAATCAATTTACCGTTAGATTTCATACTGGTGGCAAAGTATTTCAAAGTCGGTTGCGCACGAATGCAAAGTGTACCCTTTTGTACCCTTAACCCATTAATGTACAAAGAGAAAATATATATTACAGTCTATAAGACCTAAAGATTTAAGATTTTGGATACTAGTTCTAATCAGGCACGCGCAGGCCAAGTTTTTTCAAATTATCGACTCTATTACCGTTTCCGATAACAAACAAAATTAAAAAACCTCAGTATGCAGAAAATAATTGACCAGTACATTAGAGGAGTGAATTTCAAACTACATTCTCTACATAGGCGATAGTCATTTCTTTAGACTTTTGGGGATGCCCTTAAGGGAGATTAATTTCTCATTTCTTGTGGACACTCATGATCGAGAAAAAAAAACGCTTTTTTCCTTACTCAAGGCTACGCGAATGACATCATCTAATGTATTACAGGTTGGCATTAAGACACCATTTCAGCTTGCATGCAAGATGCCCTTTAAATAACACAGATGAACCAGGCATGCGAAATGGCTTAACATTTTATCCGTCAAAACCACTTTTGCACCATTTACAAAAAAAGGGCGCTAAATATGTAAGGACCCGCCCCAAAGGAGGTCACTCTTGACTCAGAGCTTCGTTGAATAATTCCCTCAAAACTACAATTACTAAAGCCACATGGGTATTCTTTGCGTGCGGCAGACTGTTTGAAAGGACTTGGGGTACAAGTTCTAAAATTAGTTGTTGGTAATACGTAAACATCAAAAGCCCATAATTAACAACGCATTTATCGTATGGTTAAAAAAAGACTAGTCAAAGAAAATCAGCTGCTGAACTCAGTAAGCTGTAACACCAATATGCATCGGCATGACAGGGGCTGTGGGCGCCAGCCCCAAGAGGCGAAACAACAGGAACCAATCACCAATCCCAATCAAAGGCAATCAAAGGGCATGCCTGGTGGCACTATGCTTAGTCAATAGTGCCAATCTAATAAGTGGCGACATCACGGGTCATACGAAAATACTAAAATTCCTGTACGAAAACCCGATTCTTATTAGATGGGTAAATTAAAACATTATGTTTCCCTAGGAAATTTATTGTCGTCTTATGCGACCAAATCTCCTGAAACCCCTAAGCTCAGACTTAATAAAAGTCTGGTATACAGATGTATCTTGAAATCTTTGGGGCCAACCGGAAGAAGTTCGTTTCCATGGGCAAAACATTGACCATCCATCAAGCAGAGGTTTATGCAATATAGAACGGCAGGCAAAAAGATCTTTATTATGTCGAATACCTGAAGATTCTGTGGAGAGGAACATTAGACAGAGAACTATATCATGTGCGAATGTCTCGCCCTAAGCAGAAAACGTCGTCTCCTGGAAGTCTATACCGTCATCCACATAAAATATAAAAACGCAGTTCTGGTAAAGTGCTTACCATCAATAAAAGCGTAAACCTTAGATGTCTCCATTTCCAGCATACAAAGCCTCAAAAAACAAACGATATATTTAAAAAAAAATTATTGCTTTTTTCTAAAACTATCGACAAAATATTATTTGTGTGGATTTTGTTCCATTAACTGCAACGCTGAAGTACTGTGGCGTCAGAACGCTTTACGGCTTGTCGAACGGGGCGTCATGCCACACAATGTCAAAAGCTTGACGATTGTTCATAAACACAGCCAATGTATACATTTTGTGTTCCTTAGCATTAAGGACAAATTAAAATTAATTAAAAATAAATTAAAATAAATTAATTAATAGCGCAGATTTTCAGAAAGCATTCCAGGCTAAGTAAAAGAGTAAAAAACAAGATACCCTGATCCCTATACTTTACGCGTACAGTCAGTGCTTGCAAGTATGTTTGCGTGTGTGTACGACCATACTGCATACTGCATACTCAACTTCAAGGATCTATATCTCCGGTGTTTCTCAACCGATTTTAATAAAAATTTCACATATTGTTATTATTTTGATTAATAATTAAAATGCCATCTAAAGTTTTTTCAAATTCAAGATTTTATTGTTATCGATCCCATGTGTATATTAGAAACGGGATGAGTTATCGAAAATCGAAAACAAACTTGTACTGCCTAGGAATTAGGCGAGCTTAAGTTCCAAATCTGGAGTCTCTAGCTCTTATAGTCTCTGAGATCGACGCGTTCATACATACAGACGGACAGACGGACATGTCTATATCGACTCGACTGTTGATGCTGATAAAAAATATATATACTTTATAAGGTCGGAGATGCTTCCTTCTGCCTGTTACATACTTTTGCACAAAATCATTATACCCTTTTTCCCATTTTTAATGGGATCATAAAAGATAAATATAAAATATAAAAACAAGTAAGAAGGCTCTAGTCGAGTCTTGTCAATATTTTGTTGTTATCGATCCCATATGTATATCGAAAACGGGATGAGTTATCGAAAATCAAAACTTGTACTGCCTAAAGATTAGGCGAACTTAAGTTCCAAATCTGGAGTCTCTAGCTCTTATAGTCTCTGAGATCGACGCGTCCATACATACGGACGGACAGACGGACGGACATCCGTACTACATCTCTATAGTGTTTATTTAACGTGACGTTTTCCACATGAGGGATTACAGCCACGGTGCTCATATATCCGAGGATATAGCACAGCGAGTTTGGTTTAAGCGCCAGACTAGCGCCCCTTTTACGGTACCAGTTTTTAAATGCACACTGTTCGGGTGTACATTAACCCAATTGGTGAGGGTTAGAACTATCAGCGGAAACACAACCACCACGATACTCCCACAAGGGGGCCTACCTCAATGAGCAGCCTTGGAGCTAACTCAACCCGTGGTACCGACTAAAGGACTCGGGTGGCCTCCCTATTTCAGTCCCGACAGACTCGGATTTAGGGCACCAGAAGGGGTGTCTCTTTTAGTCGCCTTATACGACAAGCAGTGACATACTGTGGAGAATATTCTCGTGCCCGCCAACCACACGGGTGATACCAGTTTTGGCTAAAAGCCCGGGACTGATAACCCAGGTGTCTCTTTTAGTCGCCTCATACGACAAGCAGTGACATACTGTGGAGGAAATTCTTCTACCCGCCAACCACCCGGGTGATACCAGTTTTGGCTAAAAGCCCGGGACTGGAAACCCAAGTGTCTCTTTTAGTCGTCTCATACGACAAGCAGTGACATACTGTGGAGGATATTCTTCTGCCCGCCAACCACACGGGTGATACCAGTTTTGGCTAAGAGCCCGGGACTGGAAACCCAAGTGTCTCTTTTAGTCGTCTCATACGACAAGCAGTGACATACTGTGGAGGATATTCTTCTGCCCGCCAACCACACGGGTGATACCAGTTTTGGCTAAAAGCCCGGGACTGGAAGCCCACGTTGCGCCAATTCGCCTTGCCGTCCCTCCAGCTGTTGTCGCCTTCCAAATGCAGCGTCTGCAAAGAGAATCAGCCGCTGCATTCTCTCCAGGGACTGTGTCACCTCCGACACTCTCCAGACACCGTTTTCCAGGTGGATGCCAAGTCCATCGAGGTAACGCAAATCTGCGTATAGCGGGCATACACATAAGACATGCAGCCAGTCCTCAGACGCCGCGCCGCAAATAAATCCAGGCGTGGCGCTGATTCTCCTCGCATGCAGACTTGCGTTCAGCGAGCCATGGCCAGTTAGCAGGAATCCAGCGATCAGACTAAAGCCAAAGTCTCGTTGGCTGAAAACGAAGCTTGCGTCCGGGATGAATCGTGTGTAACACGACCGTGTTCAGCACCATCCCAACTGAGCTGCCACTCTCGCAACAAGCGTTCGTCCAGCAGCGCCATCTTTTGCGTCCAGTCAAGGCCAGACAAGTCTCAGCGGAACAGCCAGTCGCCGTTCTTCAGCGGGTAATTTTGCTTCATCTTAAACTTTACTGCCAAACGCATGGCTGCGAGGTCAAGCGGAGGAGCAGCAGTAGATACTGTGCGGCAGATCGGCATAGGGATCCGTACAGGATCATACGATGGAACGACGTCAACTTCCTCTTGGCTGTCACTTGGCTCATCGCCTCGTCATACCACACTGAGGCACCAAACAGTGCACAAGGCACCATGAGTCCGGCATATATGGTCCGCTTGACTCTGGGACTGACACCCCAGTCGACCCGCAGTACTCGTGCCAAAGCCCCAACGACTCCAGTCAGCCGATCACGTAGAGACGCGATATGCGGGATGAAGTTGAACCGCTCGCCGACTGTGATGCCCAGGTACCGGTATTTCATGACATATGGTAGGCTTGTTTGACCAAGCCGTACCACCGGCGGCCTGTTATGTGACAGCTTTCCCTTCAGCAGCATTATGGCCGATTTGCTGATGGATACAGCAACACCAACCTTGTTCCCCCAAGCTCCAACGATGGACTTCAGCTCCGTTCCTTTTCCTTCCAGGACTCTGCGGGCATCTCCCTCGACGGTTAGCAGCAAGTCGTCTGCATACGCGTTGAGCGGGCAGTGAGGCTCCAAGCGCTGGAGAAGCACGTCCATCATGAGGTTCCAAATGAATGGACCACTGATGGAACCTTGTGGGCAACCTCGTGTCACCGGAACAGTGTGCTCTCCATAACTGCTGATCATGCTTGCGCTCCTGCCAGAGAAGAAGCTTCTCCACAAGCTGGCTTCTTGGCATCCAGCGTTGATGAGTCCACTCGACGTGATCAAAGGCTCCCTTGAAATCAACGAAGATTCCAAGGATGTACTTTGTCATGCTGGCGTCGACGGTGCACTTGACGTGCCTCCATGCATCCTCCATGAAAGTCCTGGCCGAAATTTGAATTGCTATCTGCTGCCTGTTGGTAGCACCTCTTTCATCCGACTCACCATGAGTCTCTCAAGCACCTTGCCCAGAACTCTCGGGCGTTTCCACTCCGTTGGAAAATTGCCTTGCTCTATGCAGCGGGAAATCAACGCTGTGAGGTGCTGAGGGATGGCGCGCCACAGCTCCTTGCAGATCGTGCCGGTAATGCCGTCAATGCCGGGAGAGCGCCTGCTCTTCAACCTGGCGACGCATGCATCCACCTCAGAGACATCGAGCGGTGGCGGTGAGACGTCCGTTGCGGAGAAGCACTCCCGCACAGTCGTGCCATGTTAAGACCAGCTCGCCGTCCGACCGGAGACACCCAAACTCGATTCTCTTCTTACGCGCTCTGCAGATTTTGTAGACGTGCCCCCATGGATCATCTCCCACGAAGCGGCGCCAGTCCTTCTTCTTCTCCGACAGAATAAGCTTCTTGTATTGGCTAGCAGAAATACGTAGCTCAATCGCAAGTCGCTCAGCATCGTCAACGTGCCCACGCCGACGAGCATTCTGGAGCCTTCGCCTCAGTCTCCTGACCTCTTGGCGCTTGGTACTAAGGCCGGCATTCCACCAGACCACTTTCCCAGCGGCTCTTGGAGATCTGCGTCCAAGCACTCTGTCACACACGTCGTGGACTAGCGTGCGCAGTGCAGATACCTGGTTGTCCAACGGCGTTGCTTCGTAATCCTCTGGCAATTCGGCTGCAAGCCGTGCCACTTTATCACCGGACAACCGCCAGCGTGCATTTGTGAGCTTCCAAGACGGCACAGGAGCAAAGCTATCAACTGTGCGTTCGGGATCGCGCGTAATCACAACGGTGATAATGTTGTGATCACTCACGTCTTACTCGTCCACTCTCCAGTCGTATGCGGCCCACATAGACGCTGCTGCGCTGACGATTGTCACGTCGATATCGCTTTGCGCTCTGCGATTATCGAACGTGTACACCTCGCTGGGTACATTGAGTACGTCGGCTCGACTTCCAAAGATCCAGTCCACCAGCAGCTCACCACGCTCATGGTTCAGATGTCTCTGTGAAAACTCAGAGAGCTTACTGAACCATAAGGGGGATACTGCGTTTGCATCGAGCCCGAGGATGACACTAATACTTCTGGCCTGCAGTAGCACCGCATATAGATACCCAACGTACGGCTCCAGTTCGTTGTTGAATTGGCAGTATACGAAGGTCAGGAAAAACGAGCCATGTTTTCCAGTGACACTCATGCATACTCCAAAGTCGGTGATGAGCGGCTCCAACGGCATGCAGATGGCGTCTGGGTCGTCCACGATGACTGCTGCCTTCAAACGCTTGTCGGCGAAAACACGCTTTCCCGCTGGAAATCCCGTGTTTCGTCCAGCCGTGTCTGCGCATGGGCCCTGGACAAGAGCGAAGCTGTGTCCAGATTCTCGCATGCGGGCTCCGAGCTCGATGTTTGCAGCTCGGCCACGGCCACAATTTGCTTGGGTGAAGCTAAACATTAATGTCTAGCTTGCACCCTTGCTAGCACAGCACCGTAGACAGGGCAAGCCTCAAAGAGCATGTAATGCCCTGAAGGAAACCCCTTGAAGCGGTAGTTCCGGCAGCCCACCGGGTTGGTGCACTTCGCTGCGGTGTGACCGGGCTGGCCACAGTGGCGACAGACTTCGCTCTTGAAGCGGCATTGCAACATCTTGTGGTCGAATCCAATGCACCTATGGCAGGCATAGGTGCGGGTGAGCGGCCGGCAACGGTAAGAGAACCACTTGATATAAACCCGTCCGGTCTTATCAAGTATGGCTAGCGCTTTGTCGTCAACCTCAAGCGTCAGATTAATCGTGGCACCATTGGTGACGGACCATGGTTTCGTCTCCAGGTGTACGGTTCTCTTGAATGCAGCTGGGGAGAACTCCTCTTTGAAGTTGCTGGCGTACAACTCCTCCATAAATGCTTCCGGTGAGATGTTGGTGTCCAAATCGATGATGCTCACCTTGTTGAGCAGTCCCTTGTTTTTGGCCACGTTTAGCCCAACCTCCGAAAACTTGGCGTTCGCAACGACTCGCGTCAGCTCGCTTGCTGAGGGCGTGTGGATTACGGCGCCACCACGCTTCAGTTCACGCACCTCATGTAGGCGGACGCCAAGCGAGGGTGCCACTTCCTTCATTATTTTTTCGGCTACTTGTTTTCCTGACAAGTTGGCGTCGCGGCTGGTGACGACAGCCGACCATGTTTCTACTGCCTTCCTTGCTTTCGGGGCAGCAGTTTGTGCAGTCGAAATGGCAGCTGGAGCTGGACAGATTGTGGTCGGCTGGATGCGCGTAGTCGGGGCTGTACCCATCAGGCCCTCGAGGACAGCGCTGTGCACCGCAAGTTTAGCGACCAGTGCATCTTACTTGGCGGCGGCGTCGAAGATCTGCATGGCTGCGGTTGGCTCCAACCTGGCGTGCAGAACAGACTCCTTTACAGCGCGCTGGATTGCTGCAAGTTCAGTTAGTGTCGACTCCGTGTCTATAGTCAGCGGGCGTGCAGCGCGGAAGGTGGCGGGGATGATCGTGGGGTCGGCGACGGTAACGTTGGTGGTGACAGTCGGGGAGACGGCGACGCGGACGGGAGCTTATACGGCGTTGGTGGTGGCAGTGGTGGCAGCGGTGTCGGCGGACGGTGGGACGGTGGTAGTGGCGTCGGTGGTGGCGGCGGTGGTGTAAGCGAGGTCGGCGGCGTCCAGCGCGGCGTATTTACGCACCGTTTTGTCATCCGAAGAGTCGGTGGTATTTTTCCTCGGCCTCCCTCTCCCCCTCTTGCCATGGGGAGCATTGACCTGCTTTCGCGCATCCATGCCCGACACCGATGCGTCGGTTGTTGCCTCAATATCGCTGGGCGAATTCATCGTGCAGAACAGGTGGTTGTTTAGCGTCACCTGTTAGCATAAGCCCTCACCGAAAGT
Organism: Scaptomyza cyrtandrae; assembly: GCA_035044605.1. Classification (NCBI taxonomy): domain Eukaryota; kingdom Metazoa; phylum Arthropoda; class Insecta; order Diptera; family Drosophilidae; genus Scaptomyza; species Scaptomyza cyrtandrae. The sequence goes on along the minus strand of JAWNNS010000190.1, from coordinate 13,157 downwards.
TTTACTACGCGTTTGCTGGTGTTTTTCCGCACTAAGCTTTTTGAATTGTCCGCACTAAGCTTTGCTGGTGTGTGTCCACACTTAGCTTTCGCTGGTGTGTGTCCACACTAATCTTTTCCGAATTTGTTCGCACTAAGCTTAGATGGTGTGTGTCCACGCTGACTGGGGCGCCACCTGTGGGTTTTGACCCGCACTAGGTGTTGTTTGACACGTGCACACAAATACATGCACAGATACACAGATTTACAGTTTACCGTTTTTTCTTATCTTGTTTTGACCAGAGAGGACTGAATATACAGAGAGGATCCCAGCGTCATCTTCTGTTAACTTAACATTTTTAAAATTATTGGCTCGTGGGGAAATAAGTATCACTTCTGCCTTGTCAACTCATTCACGAAGTGTCCGATTGGTTAGATAAGGATAGTGATCGGCCGTTATTCAACTTTGTTTTGGTTGGTGGTCGTCTTTTAGTTCTATCTGCTTGCTAATGCCTTAAATGGGAAGGCACCATAGCTTTGTATGAACTTCGTAAAATTGAATGGCCAAACGTGAGATACCTAAATATGACTTCCACCATATGTGCTTATGTATATATTGGCAATTAGGTAGATCACTAATGACTTATTGAAAAGGGTTTTAAATGACCAAATACCAAATTAACACTAACCATAAAATAAACGCATTTTGTACTCATAAACCTAACATTAATTGTCCTTATATAACATTATTATATATTAATAATTGCATTGACATTAATTAAATATTGTAATAAAAGGTATCGAAACAACATTGAGCAGCGTGTGCGTTTCAGCAACGACAACCGTCACGTGTTGTTGTTGATATTATTTTTGCGTTCTGCCTAGTCCCGTTAGACGCAGACACATGCATACACAAAAAGACGGCCCAAGGCCACATGCAGCAGGCCGTCCGTAAACGATTTGTCTTCGACTTCAATGAGCATACAAACATACATATACATACTCATTGGTCGGCAACAACTTTTAACACAAAAGAAAGAGGGCTCTAATCAAGAGATCGCAACTAGACGATACCCTGAACCCTTTACTTCCTTCTGCCTGTTACATACTTTTGCTTACAAACAATATACCCTTTTTCCCTTTTTTTTAGTGGGTTCAGTCTTTAACAAGCAAACTTACTCTATTTAAAAGCAAAATAACCAGCAGCTCACCAATTTCATATGATAAACTTGAGAAAATGTTCAATTTGTTTACTAATTCTTTCTAAGGCACTCTTAGCTTACAAGAGTAAGGGAATGGATACATTGATATGTGTTCATTCTGCGAAACATGAATTAGGCTTTCAGCATAAACAGACAGTGGATATACAAAGCAAAATCCAATTCAAACATAGCGGTAGTCCGGGAAGATAACCGAAAAGATAAAACGAATTGAGGGGAAACAGGTGCTAAAAAGCTTGAAAAATGTGAAAAGTTAACAGAAATTAGAAACTCTGGTTTCCTCTCTTACTTTACATTCTCATTGACTTAATTAAGCGCCTTTTTATTCTGCTGTAAGTTGATAATTGAGGTTTCGCCGGTTTCCAGTTAAACTTAATGCCTGCGAAAACCCAAATAGCTAAAAGTGGCACAACAAAGGCGCCCCCAGCTATTGCGCTATGACCGGAATGAGGAATGGGCGAACTGTATATTCTTGTAATCAGAATAAAAGGTACCTCAACCCAAACCAATTTAAGGGCTTCTTTGGTTTGACAAGCATTTTTATACTCAGATACCGGAGGTAAGGAGTATATTGATTTTGGGCAAATTCCGTTATGCTGTCTCTCCGTCCGAACGCAACTTTATTCACCCTTAAGGCCAGAATTCTAAAACCTTGTCAAAATTGGGGACTAGGAAATCTATAACAAATCAAGAAAACGCAAACTGTCTTAACATTAATTAATTATGCACTTGGCCGATTGTTAATTTCGTAGCTGGCAGGCACAACAATGTTGTTGAAGACGCATGAGTTCTCCGTTTCTCAATTATAGAAGCCCTCAACAACATTTAGAATCTGATTGCGAAGATCGTATTCGCTTTCAAATTTCAAAATACGCACGCACAGCCCTTCTCGCGTCTATTAACGCTGAGCAAATTAGCAGTCAGCAGCGCCTCAGCTGAGCACACTGCTCTAAACCAACAGAGAGAACAAGCGTTGGTCAACGAACTGTCCGATCGGGTAGCGGCAGCGCATATTGTCACCCTGGAGGTATAAGCGTATGCTGCTATAGAAATAAGAAACTATGTCCGTTGCGACGAGCCACTTGATGCCATTCTCCGGTGTTTCTCAACCGATTTCAATCAAAATTTTACAGAATTTCATTATTTCGTCTAATGTTTCTGTTAAGTTGGCAATACCTAAAATGTATAATGTATGTACCCATTTTCAATGTGTTTAGGGTATAAAAAGAAGTAAGCCAAAGATAGGTTCCTTACTTGTTTCAGTATGTTTCCTCTACCAAACCTGACGCGTTAGAAACATCTATATGTCTAACGTACTAAGAAAAAATGTTTATCAAAATTTTAAAAAGTTGTAATTGTGTTAAGACAAGTTTGGCCAGTACTTCTGTATTCATGTGTGTCTAAAAAGTCTGAAATCAAAGAAAAATACCTGTAATTAAACGGTTGGTAAAGGAATTATGTTTCAACCCCGATATCAAATTTTGTGCCGAAATGTTAAATTAATAAATACACAATTTTTAAGAAAAAATCAAACAAAGTTTGAAAATTGACACCGCACATACAGTTGTTTTGAGGAACATATTAGCTAATTTTTGGATTTTATTTTAAAGTAGTTAATATATTAAATTTCTTAATCTTTGTCAATAAATTTAATTTAAGAAAGCTTTGATCCATCACTAGGCTTTTAGTGTAGTGTTTTTATACCCTGAACCCATTCAAAATGGGTAAAAAGGGTATAATGGTTTTGTGCAAAAGTATGTAACAGGCAGAAAGAAGCACCTCCGAACCCATAAAGTATATATATTCTTGATCAGCATGAACAGTTGAGTCGATATAGCCATGTCCGTCTGTCTGTCCGCCCGTCCGTATGTATGAACGCGTCGATCTCAGAGACTATAAGAGCTAGAGACTCCAGATTTGGAACTTAGGCTCGCCTAATCCCTAGGCAGTACAAGTTTGTTTTCGATTTTCGATAACTCATCCCGTTTCCGATATACACATGGGATATATAACAACAAAATCATGAACTTGAAAAAATTTTAGATGACATTTGAATTATTAATCAAAATAATAATCTTTGAAATTTTTATTAAAGTATAGGGATCAGGGTATCATCTAGTCGGGATTTCTCGACTAGAGCCTTCTTACTTGTTTTTATGTAGCTTTTCTGTTTGTTTCATGGCTGATTAAATGTATGCCCAATGGCCGCTGTTTTTTTTTTTGAAAATTCTCACCTCACGAATATTATTGAGAATATCAAACGGCGCACAGTGGCCAGAATCGCATATTTAGCGTTGCAAAAATAAAATAAAAGTTTTGCTCAAATTATTTGTATTTATTAATGGGTTATATACAAATAGCTAGAACCGCATTGGTTTATAAAATTTGGACAATTATTTTGGGTTTTACCGTGGTTCAATTAAGTTTTTGTTTCAAGTGTCATGTTTAGGAACTTAAGAAACCATATAGATTCCGATTGATTTAATGTTTATTGCTGTTATTTGTAATATGAATCAATTCTTAAGAAGCAAGTAAAAACGCTCTAATCAAAAATCTCGAATCGAATATTTTAATTAACTTGAATGCTCCATATCTCTGGTGTTTCTCAACCGATTTCAATAAATTTTTACAGATTTTTATTATTTCGTCTATAGTTTCATACGCCATTTCTTTGTTTTTCACTTTCAATATTGTATTGCTGTCGATTCCATGTGCTTATCGAAAACGGGAAGAGTTATCGAAAATTTATAAACTAGGGCTTAGGCGAGTTCATGCTCTGCTAGTCTCAGAGATCGACGCGTTCATACATTAAGACGGAAAGACTGACATGACTATATCGACTTGGCTATTGATGCCGATCAAGAATATGTATACTTTATGGAGTCAGAGATACTTCCTTCTGTCTGTTGCTTTCTTTCTGCACAAAAGCATTACACCCTTCTTTTTACCCATTTTCAATGGGTTCAGGGAATAAAAATATCTCTTTGTTACTTGAGCTTTTGACGATTCAGAGAAGTACTATTCATGTACTTTATTTCCCAAATTTGATGGAACTCTAAAAGAGTATTTTGCATAGTTTTGTATTTTAGTATTAGTGTTAAATAAATATTTGTTTTGCCTTTTGAAAACGAGCGATTTGAACATATCAACATGCTTTAATAAATTATGTATTGAGATACATTCAAAGCATTCTGTAAAATGCAATCGCATTTGCATTTGATGTTTAACGCAATAACAGAGCATTTAGCTTATGTAAACACAAATGAGAATATACCCTGCATCCTTGGAATACGTGCAGTGTTGTCTAAGGGACACGACTGGGATTGGGGAAACCCATTGACCAAACTGTGAAGTGTTGAAAAACTGCAGTTCAGGTACAAAACCCTTTACGGGGTAGGCAATGAGATCGGCTAAGCCATGTTATATCTATTGGCAGATATGATACTTCTACTATTTCTCAAATGAGCCGCACCATTCGGTTGCCAAGCAGCTTTTATAACAGCCTTTGTTATTACAGATTTCCACAAAGTTTACTTCAGCACTCACATGCAATTCCTTGCTCACAACAACTATTAAACCGCAGACAGCTCTTTTCTCGGCGTCGCCTTAAAATTGCACCACAAGCACCAACAACGCAGTACTTGCCAGTTCTCCCGCACACGTTCGTTCTGTTCTTGGTTTTGCTCTGCTAGCTGCCATCGCTTCGAACCAACGATCTTTTGATCGCGCAATCCTCGACCCATCCCGACGCTCTTGCCTTTTTATACCCTGATCCCATTAAAAATGGGGAAAAAGGGTATAATGGTTTTGTGCAAAAGTATGTAACAGGCAGAAGGAAGCATCTCCGAACCCACAAAGTATATATATTCTTGTTCAGCATCAACAGCCGAGTCGATGTAGCCATGTCCGTCTGTCTGTCCATCCGTCCGTCTGTATGTATGAACGCGTCGATCTCAAAGACTATAAGAGCTAGAGACTATAGATTTGACACATAAGCTTGCCTAATCCCTAGGCAGTACACGTTTGTTTTAGATTTTCGATAACTCTTCCCGTTTCCGATAAACACATGGGATCGATAACAACAAAATCTTGAATTTTGAAAACTTTGAGATGGCATTTGATTCAATAAATAAAAATAAAATAAATAATGAAAATCTGTGAAAATTTTATTAAAATCGGTTGAGAAACACCGGAGATATGGAACATTGAAGTTGAGTATGTAGTATGCAGTATGCGCGTGCATACACACACACACACATACGTGCAAAGTATAGGGTTCAGAGTATCGCCTAGTGGGAATTTCCCGACTAGAGCCTTCTTACTTGTTATACCCTGATCTCATTAAAAATGGGAAAAAGCCTCTTCCGTTTTCGTATTTCTTAAGGCATTTTCCGTTAGTTTTTGACCTTCTTTTGCAGTGTTTATTGTGCATAAGTGATTTAAGACTTACTCGTTAATTTTGACTTTAAGAGTTGTCGATATTACATTTAAATGCTCAAAAGGCATTAACACTTGCTGTGAAAAATAACATAATTTCTGCCTAATAAAAGGTAATCGACTAACTGTAATTGCAAATTGTTTGACATGAGCTCGTTAAATATTTGAAATTATATGTCTAAAAATTTTTGCTAGCCTATAATGACTTTGGACGACCAGAAAGCTGATTATTTACAATCTAGCAAGAATTTTTAACGTTGTACAAAATTAAATTGTAAGTGTGACCATATTTTGAAAGGTCAACAATCTTGGAAAATGTCAACCAATAATATAATATAATACAAAAACTATCAAAAGTACAAGACGCGAAATAAGATCTTCTTATTCACAAAAAACAAATAAGAAGGCTCTAGTCGAGAAATCCCGACTACACGATACCCTGATCCCTCAGTCAGTGCTTGCAAGTATGTGTGTGTGTGTACGCGCATATTGCATACTGCATACACAACTTCAATGTCCCATATCTCCGGTGTTTCTTCACCGATTTTAATAAAAATTTCAGAGATTGTCATAATTTTGTTAAATGTATCAAACGCTTTCTCAAAGTTTTCCAATTTCAAGATTTTGTTGTTGTCGATCCCATGTGTATATCGAAAACGGGAAGAGTTATCGAAAATGCCTAAGGATTAGGCGAGCTTAAGTTTCAAATCTGGAGTCTCTAGCTCTTTTAGTGTCTGAGATCGACGCGTTCATACATACGGACGGACGGACAGACATGTCTATATCGACTCGATTGTTGATGCTGATAAAAAATATATATACTTTACAAGGTCGGAGATGCTTCCTTCTGCCTGTTACATACTTTTGCACAAAATCATTATACCCTTTTTCCCATTTTTAATGGGATCATAAAAGATAAATATAAAATATAAAAACAAGTAAGAAGGCTCTAGTCGAGTCTTGTCAATATTTTGTTGTTATCGATCCCATATGTATATCGAAAACGGGATGAGTTATCGAAAATCAAAACTTGTACTGCCTAAAGATTAGGCAAACTTAAGTTCCAAATCTGGAGTCTCTAGCTCTTATAGTCTCTGAGATCGACGCGTTCATACATACGGACGGACAGACGGACACGTTCGGCGGCGCACGTTCATCGCCTCACTTAATTAAGCGCCTTTTTGTCTGCAGTAAGTTGATAATTGAGGTTTCGCCGGTTTCCAGTTAAACTTAACTGTCTTAACTTTAATTAATTATGCACTTGGCCGATTGTTAATTTCGTAGCTGGCAGGCACAACAATGTTGTTGAAGACGCATGAGTTCTCCGTTTCTCAATTATAGAAGCCCTCAACAACATTTAGAATCTGATTGCGAAGATCGTATTCGCTTTCAAATTTCAAAATACGCACGCACAGCCCTTCTCGCGTCTATTAACGCTGAGCAAATTAGCAGTCAGCAGCGCCTCAGCTGAGCACACTGCTCTAAACCAACAGAGAGAACAAGCATTGGTCAACGAACTGTCCGATCGGGTAGCGGCAGCGCATATTGTCACCCTGGAGGTATAAGCGTATGCTGCTATAGAAATAAGAAACTATGTCCGTTGCGACGAGCCACTTGATGCCATTCTCCGGTGTTTCTCAACCGATTTCAATCAAAATTTTACAGAATTTCATTATTTCGTCTAATGTTTCTGTTAAGTTGGCAATACCTAAAATGTATAATGTATGTACCCATTTTCAATGTGTTTAGGGTATAAAAAGAAGTAAGCCAAAGATAGGTTCCTTACTTGTTTCAGTATGTTTCCTCTACCAAACCTGACGCGTTAGAAACATCTATATGTCTAACGTACTAAGAAAAAATGTTTATCAAAATTTTAAAAAGTTGTAATTGTGTTAAGACAAGTTTGGCCAGTACTTCTGTATTCATGTGTGTCTAAAAAGTCTGAAATCAAAGAAAAATACCTGTAATTAAACGGTTGGTAAAGGAATTATGTTTCAACCCCGATATCAAATTTTGTGCCGAAATGTTAAATTAATAAATACACAATTCTTAAGAAAAAATCAAACAAAGTTTGAAAATTGACACAGCACATACAGTTGTTTTGAGGAACATATTAGCTAATTTTTGGATTTTATTTTATAATAGGTAATATATTAAATTTCTTAATCTTTGTCAATAAATTTAATTTAAGAAAGCTTTGATCCATCACTAGGCTTTTAGTGTAGTGTTTTTATACCCTGAACCCATTCAAAATGGGTAAAAAGGGTATAATGGTTTTGTGCAAAAGTATGTAACAGGCAGAAGGAAGCATCTCCGAACCCATAAAGTATATATATTCTTGATCAGCATGAACAGTTGAGTCGATATAGCCATGTCCGTCTGTCTGTCCGCCCGTCCGTATGTATAAACGCGTCGATCTCAGAGACTATAAGCTCGCCTAATCCCTAGGCAGTACAAGTTTGTTTTCGATTTTCGATAACGCTTCCCGTTTCCGATATACACATGGGATAGATAACAACAAAATCATGAACTTGAAAAAATTTTAGATGACATTTGAATTATTAATCAAAATAATAATCTTTGAAATTTTTATTAAAGTATAGGGATCAGAGTATCGTCTAGTCGGGATTTCTCGACTAGAGCCCTCTTACTTGTTTTTATGTAGCTTTTCTGTTTGTTTCATGGCTAATTAAATGTAGGTTTTTTTTTTTTTGTAAATTCCCACCTCACGAATATTATTAAGAATATCAAACGGCGTACAGTGGCCAGAATCGCATATTTAGCGTTGCAAAAATAAAATAAAAGTTTTGCTCAAATTATTTGTATTTATTAATGGGTTATATACAAATAGCTAGAACCGCATTGGTTTATAAAATTTGGACAATTATTTTGGGTTTTACCGTGGTTCAATTAAGTTTTTGTTTCAAGTGTCATGTTTAGGAACTTATAAAAACCATATAGATTCCGATTGATTTAATGTTTATTGCTTTTATTTGTAATATGAATCAATTCTTAAGAAGCAAGTAAAAAGGCTCTCATCAAAAATCTCGAATCGAATATCTTAATTAACTTGAATGTTCCATATCTCCGGTGTTTCTCAACCGATTTCAATAAATTTTTACAGATTTTTATTATTTCGTCTATAGTTTCATACGCCATTTCTTTGTTTTTCACTTTCAATATTGTATTGCTGTCGATTCCATGTGCTTATCGAAAACGGGAAGAGTTATCGAAAATTTATAAACTAGGGCTTAGGCGAGTTCATGCTCTGCTAGTCTCAGAGATCGACGCGTTCATACATTAAGACGGAAAGACTGACATGACTATATCGACTTGGCTATTGATGCCGATCAAGAATATGTATACTTTATGGAGTCAGAGATACTTCCTTCTGTCTGTTGCTTTCTTTCTGCACAAAAGCATTACACCCTTCTTTTTACCCATTTTCAATGGGTTCAGGGAATAAAAATATCTCTTTGTTACTTGAGCTTTTGACGATTCAGAGAAGTACTATTCATGTACTTTATTTCCCAAATTTGATGGAACTCTAAAAGAGTATTTTGCATAGTTTTGTATTTTAGTATTAGTGTTAAATAAATATTTGTTTTGCCTTTTGAAAACGAGCGATTTGAACATATCAACATGCTTTAATAAATTATGTATTGAGATACATTCAAAGCATTCTGTAAAATGCAATCGCATTTGCATTTGATGTTTAACGCAATAACAGAGCATTTAGCTTATGTAAACACAAATGAGAATATACCCTGCATCCTTGGAATACGTGCAGTGTTGTCTAAGGGACACGACTGGGATTGGGGAAACCCATTGACCAAACTGTGAAGTGTTGAAAAACTGCAGTTCAGGTACAAAACCCTTTACGGGGTAGGCAATGAGATCGGCTAAGCCATGTTATATCTATTGGCAGATATGATACTTCTACTATTTCTCAAATGAGCCGCACCATTCGGTTGCCAAGCAGCTTTTATAACAGCCTTTGTTATAACAGATTTCCACAAAGTTTACTTCAGCACTCACATGCAATTCCTTGCTCACAACAACTATTAAACCGCAGACAGCTCTTTTCTCGGCGTCGCCTTAAAATTGCACCACAAGCACCAACAACGCAGTACTTGCCAGTTCTCCCGCACACGTTCGTTCTGTTCTTGGTTTTGCTCTGCTAGCTGCCATCGCTTCGAACCAACGATCTTTTGATCGCGCAATCCTCGACCCATCCCGACGCTCTTGCCTTTTTATACCCTGATCCCATTAAAAATGGGGAAAAAGGGTATAATGGTTTTGTGCAAAAGTATGTAACAGGCAGAAGGAAGCATCTCCGAACCCACAAAGTATATATATTCTTGTTCAGCATCAACAGCCGAGTCGATGTAGCCATGTCCGTCTGTCTGTCCATCCGTCCGTCTGTATGTATGAACGCGTCGATCTCAAAGACTATAAGAGCTAGAGACTATAGATTTGACACATAAGCTTGCCTAATCCCTAGGCAGTACACGTTTGTTTTAGATTTTCGATAACTCTTCCCGTTTCCGATAAACACATGGGATCGATAACAACAAAATCTTGAATTTTGAAAACTTTGAGATGACATTTGATTCAATAAATAAAAATAAAATAAATAATGAAAATCTGTGAAAATTTTATTAAAATCGGTTGAGAAACACCGGAGATATGGAACATTGAAGTTGAGTATGTAGTATGCAGTATGCGCGTGCATACACACACACACACATACGTGCAAAGTATAGGGTTCAGAGTATCGCCTAGTGGGAATTTCCCGACTAGAGCCTTCTTACTTGTTATACCCTGATCTCATTAAAAATGGGAAAAAGCCTCTTCCGTTTTCGTATTTCTTAAGGCATTTTCCGTTAGTTTTTGACCTTCTTTTGCAGTGTTTATTGTGCATAAGTGATTTAAGACTTACTCGTTAATTTTGACTTTAAGAGTTGTCGATATTATATTAAAATGCTCAAAAGGCATTAACACTTGCTGTGAAAAATAACATAATTTCTGCCTAATAAAAGGTAATCGACTAACTATAATTGCAAATTGTTTGACATGAGCTCGTTAAATATTTGAAATTATATGTCTAAAAATTTTTGCTAGCCTATAATGACTTTGGACGACCAGAAAGCTGATTATTTACAATCTAGCAAGAATTTTTAACGTTGTACAAAATTAAATTGTAAGTTTGACCATATTTTGAAAGGTCAACAATCTTGGAAAATGTCAACCAATAATATAATATAATACAAAAACTATCAAAAGTACAAGACGCGAAATAAGATCTTCTTCTTATTCACAAAAAACAAATAAGAAGGCTCTAGTCGAGAAATCCCGACTAGACGATACCCTGATCCCTCAGTCAGTGCTTGCAAGTATGTGTGTGTGTGTACGCGCATATTGCATACTGCATACACAACTTCAATGTCCCATATCTCCGGTGTTTCTTCACCGATTTTAATAAAAATTTCAGAGATTGTCATAATTTTGTTAAATGTATCAAACGCTTTCTCAAAGTTTTCCAATTTCAAGATTTTGTTGTTGTCGATCCCATGTGTATATCGAAAACGGGAAGAGTTATCGAAAATGCCTAAGGATTAGGCGAGCTTAAGTTTCAAATCTGGAGTCTCTAGCTCTTATAGTGTCTGAGATCGACGCGTTCATACATACGGACGGACGGACAGACATGTCTATATCGACTCGATTGTTGATGCTGATAAAAAATATATATACTTTACAAGGTCGGAGATGCTTCCTTCTGCCTGTTACATACTTTTGCACAAAATCATTATACCCTTTTTCCCATTTTTAATGGGATCATAAAATATAAATATAAAACATAAAAACAAGTAAGAAGGCTCTAGTCGAGTCTTGTCAATATTTTGTTGTTATCGATCCCATGTGTATATCGAAAACGGGATGAGTTATCGAAAATCAAAACTTGTACTGCCTAAAGATTAGGCGAACTTAAGTTCCAAATCTGGAGTCTCTAGCTCTTATAGTCTCTGAGATCGACGCGTTCATACATACGGACGGACAGACGGACACGTTCGGCGGCGCACATTCATCGCCTCACTTAATTAAGCGCCTTTTTGTCTGCTGTAAGTTGATAATTGAGGTTTCGCCGGTTTCCAGTTAAACTTAATGCCTGCGAAAACCCAAATAGCTAAAAGTGGCACAACAAAGGCGCCCCCAGCTATTGCGCTATGACCGGAATGAGGAATGGGCGAACTGTATATTCTTGTAATCAGAATAAAAGGTACCTCAACCCAAACCAATTTAAGGGCTTCTTTGGTTTGACAAGCATTTTTATACTCAGATACCGGAGGTAAGGAGTATATTGATTTTGGGCAAATTCCGTTATGCTGTCTCTCCGTCCGAACGCAACTTTATTCACCCTTAAGGCCAGAATTCTAAAACCTTGTCAAAATTGGGGACTAGGAAATCTATAACAAATCAAGAAAACGCAAACTGTCTTAACATTAATTAATTATGCACTTGGCCGATTGTTAATTTCGTAGCTGGCAGGCACAACAATGTTGTTGAAGACGCATGAGTTCTCCGTTTCTCAATTATAGAAGCCCTCAACAACATTTAGAATCTGATTGCGAAGATCGTATTCGCTTTCAAATTTCAAAATACGCACGCACAGCCCTTCTCGCGTCTATTAACGCTGAGCAAATTAGCAGTCAGCAGCGCCTCAGCTGAGCACACTGCTCTAAACCAACAGAGAGAACAAGCGTTGGTCAACGAACTGTCCGATCGGGTAGCGGCAGCGCATATTGTCACCCTGGAGGTATAAGCGTATGCTGCTATAGAAATAAGAAACTATGTCCGTTGCGACGAGCCACTTGATGCCATTCTCCGGTGTTTCTCAACCGATTTCAATCAAAATTTTACAGAATTTCATTATTTCGTCTAATGTTTCTGTTAAGTTGGCAATACCTAAAATGTATAATGTATGTACCCATTTTCAATGTGTTTAGGGTATAAAAAGAAGTAAGCCAAAGATAGGTTCCTTACTTGTTTCAGTATGTTTCCTCTACCAAACCTGACGCGTTAGAAACATCTATATGTCTAACGTACTAAGAAAAAATGTTTATCAAAATTTTAAAAAGTTGTAATTGTGTTAAGACAAGTTTGGCCAGTACTTCTGTATTCATGTGTGTCTAAAAAGTCTGAAATCAAAGAAAAATACCTGTAATTAAACGGTTGGTAAAGGAATTATGTTTCAACCCCGATATCAAATTTTGTGCCGAAATGTTAAATTAATAAATACACAATTCTTAAGAAAAAATCAAACAAAGTTTGAAAATTGACACAGCACATACAGTTGTTTTGAGGAACATATTAGCTAATTTTTGGATTTTATTTTATAATAGTTAATATATTAAATTTCTTAATCTTTGTCAATAAATTTAATTTAAGAAAGCTTTGATCCATCACTAGGCTTTTAGTGTAGTGTTTTTATACCCTGAACCCATTCAAAATGGGTAAAAAG
>JAWNNS010000189.1:0-33589 GCA_035044605.1 Scaptomyza cyrtandrae | reverse complement strand
GCAACTGCATACTCAACTTAAATGTTCCATATCTCCGGTGTTTTTCAACCGATTTTAATAATATTTTCACAGATTGTCATTATTTTGTTTAATAATTCAAATGCTATCTCAAGTTTTCAAATTTCAAGATTTTGTTGTTATCGATCCCATGTGTACATCGGAAACGAGAAAAGTTATCGAAAATAAATTTGTACTGCCTGGAGATTAGGTGAGCTTAAGTTCCAAATCTGGAGTCTCTAGCTTTTATTGTCTCTGAGATCGTTTAGCTCATACATACGGACGGACAGATGGACATGGCTATATCGATTCGGCTGTTGATGCTGATCAAGAATATATTTACCTTATGGGGACGCAGAAGCTTCCTTCTGCCTGTTACATACTTTTGCACAAAACCATTATACCCTTTTTTCCCATTTTTAATTGGATCAGGGCATAAAAAGATAAAGTTTTCGAATTTACCGAAAAAGAGTTAAATTGTTTTCTAAATCTCAAAGAAAAATTAATTAATTTAATCACCAGTATAAGCAATATACGATTACGAATATGAAATTGAGTTACTTTGCGATGCTCGTGCTTTATGTATAAGTGCAGTGTTGCTGCAAAAAAAAAACAAGATGGTAAACTCCATCCAATTTTCTACTTTTCGGAACGCACAACGGGGGCAGAAGCAAAATACCACTGTTTCGAACTAGAAACTTTAGCAATACTATACGCTTTACGCAGATTCCGCATATATCTTCAAGGAAAACGTTTCAAAATAATCACCGACTGCAACTCTTTAACTTTGACGCTAAACAAAATTGAGCTTAATCCTCGAATTGCTTGATGGGCTTTAGAGCTTCAAGATTACGATTACGAACTAGTTCACAGAACAGGAACAAAAATGCAACACGTAGACGCTTTGAGTAGATGCAACAACATTCTCATAGTGGAGACAAACAGTTTCGAGGACAATTTAGTTATTTGCCAAGCCAAAGATGAAAATATAAAAAACTCAAGAAACTATTAGAAACATCTGAGCACAAACTGTTCGAAATGCGAAAAGGAATAATTCATAAAAAAGCAAACGATGATAGAATTTTATTTTATGTGCCAGAAGAAATGGAGGACCATGTCCTTTAGAAATACTAAAACAAAATAGGACCCATAGGTAGAGACAAAATGATAAAATTTAATAAAGAGAAGTTACTGGTTTCCCAGAACCAAAGAAAAATTAAAAATAAGGCATCGACCATTATGGACCTGTTGATTCCTGCAGATCAAATAAAATACATATTTGTAGTTCTAGACGGGTTTTCAAAATTTACACGACTATATGCAAAAACAAGTAAGGCTCTAGTCGAGAAATCCCGACTAGACGATACCCTGATCCTATACTTCACGCGTACAGTCAGTGCTTGCAAGTATGTGTGCGTGTGTGTACGACCATACTGCATACTGCATACTCAACTTCAAGGTTCCATATCTCCGGTGTTTCTCAACCGATTTTAATAAAAATTTCACAGATTGTAATTATTTTGATTAAGAATTCAAATGCCATTTAATATTTTTTTCAAATTCTCGATTTTGTTGTTATCGATCACATGTGTGTATCGGAAACGGGATGAGTTACCAAAAATCAAAAACAAACTTGTACTGCCTAGGAAGTAGGCGAGCTTAAGTACCAAATCTGGAGTCTCTAACTCTTATAATCTATGAGATCGTCGCGTTCATACATACAGACGGACAGAGGTACAGACGGACAGACAAACATGGCTATATCGACTCGACTGTTGATGCTGTTCAAGAATATATATACTACATTACATACTTTTTCACAAAACATTTATACCCTTTTTTCCCATTTTCAATGGGATCAGGGTATAAAAAGATAAAGTTTTCAAATTTTCCGAAAAAGAGTTAAATTGTTTTCTGAATCTCAAAGAAAAATTAATTAATTTAATCACCAATATAAGCAATATACGATTACGAAGATGAAATTGAGTTACTCTGCGATGCTAGTGCTTTATGTTTAAGTGAAGTGTTGCTGCAAAAAGAAAACAAGATGGAAAACTCCATCCAATTTTCAACTTTTCGAAACGCACAACGGGGGGAGAAACTTTAGCAATATTATACGCTGTACGCAGATTCCGCATAAATCTTCAAGGAAATCGTTTCAAAATAATCACAGACTGCAACTCTTTAACTTTGACGCTAAACAAAGTTGAGCTTATTCCTCGAATTGCTTGATAGGCTTTAGAATTACAAGATTACGATTACGAACTAGTTCACAGAGCAGGAACAAAAATGCAACACGTAGACGCTTTGAGTATATGCAACAATATTCTCATAGTGGAGACAAACAGTTTTGAGGACAATTTAGTTATTTGCCAAGCCAAATATAACAAGTAAGAAGGCTCTAGTCGAGAAATCCCGACAAGACGATACCCTGATCCCTTTACTTTACGCGTACAGTCAGTGCTTGCAAGTATGTGTGCGTGTGTGTACGAACATACTGCATACTGCATACTCAACTTCAAGGTTCCATATCTCCGGTGTTTCTTAACCGATTTTAATAAAAATTTCACAAATTGTTATTATTTTGATTAATAATTAAAATGTCATCTAAAGTTTTTTCAAATTCAAGATTTTATTGTTATCGATCGCACGTGTATATCGGAAACGGGATGAGTTATCGAAAATCGAAAACAAACTTGTACTGCCTAGGGATTAGGCGAGCTTAAGTTCCAAATCTGGAGTTTCTGCATCTTACAGTTTTTGAGATCGGTTGGATCATACACACGGATGGACAGACGGACATGGCTATATCGACTCGGCTGTTGATGCTGATCAAGAACATGTATACCTGATGGGGTCGGAGATGCTTCCTTCTGCCTGTCACATACTTTTGCACAAAACCATTATACCCCTTTTCCCATTTTTAATGGGATCAGGGTATAAAAAAACAAGTATGGAGGCTCTAGTCGAGAAATCCCGACTAGACGATACCCTGATCCCTATACTTTAAGCGAAAAGTCAGTGCTTACAAGTATGTGTATGTGTGTACGCGCATATTGCAACTGCATACTCAACTTCAGTTTTCCATATCTCCGGTGTTTTTCAGCCGATTTTAATAATATTTCCCCAGATTGTCATTATTTTGCTTAATAATCCAAATGGCATATCAAAGTTTTCGAAATTCAAGATTTTGTTGATATCGATCCCATGTGTATATCGGAAACGGGAAAAGCTATCGAAAATCAAAAACAAACTTGTACTGCCTAGGGATTAGGCGATCTTAGTTCCAAGTCTGGAGTCTCTAGCTCTTATTGTCTCTGAGATCGGTTGGCTCATACATACGGACGGACAGACGGACATGGCTATATCGACTCGGCTGTTGATGCTGATCAAGAATATATATACCTTATGAGGTCGGAGATGCTTCCTTTTGCCTCTTATATACTCTTGCACAAAATCATTATACCCTGTTTTCCCATTTTTAATTGGATCAGGGCATAAAAAGATAAAGTTTTCGAATTTACCGAAAAAGAGTTAAATTGTTTTCTAAATCTCAAAGAAAAATTAATTAATTTAATCACCAGTATAAGCAATATACGATTACGAATATGAAATTGAGTTACTTTGCGATGCTCGTGCTTTATGTATAAGTGCAGTGTTGCTGCAAAAAAAAAACAAGATGGTAAACTCCATCCAATTTTCTACTTTTCGGAACGCACAACGGGGGCAGAAGCAAAATACCACTGTTTCGAACTAGAAACTTTAGCAATACTATACGCTTTACGCAGATTCCGCATATATCTTCAAGAAAAACGTTTCAAAATAATCACCGACTGCAACTCTTTAACTTTGACGCTAAACAAAATTGAGCTTAATCCTCGAATTGCTTGATGGGCTTTAGAGCTTCAAGATTACGATTACGAACTAGTTCACAGAACAGGAACAAAAATGCAACACGTAGACGCTTTGAGTAGATGCAACAACATTCTCATAGTGGAGACAAACAGTTTCGAGGACAATTTAGTTATTTGCCAAGCCAAAGATGAAAATATAAAAAACTCAAGAAACTATTAGAAACATCTGAGCACAAACTGTTCGAAATGCGAAAAGGAATAATTCATAAAAAAGCAAACGATGATAGAATTTTATTTTATGTGCCAGAAGAAATGGAGGACCATGTCCTTTAGAAATACTAAAACAAAATAGGACCCATAGGTAGAGACAAAATGATAAAATTTAATAAAGAGAAGTTACTGGTTTCCCAGAACCAAAGAAAAATTAAAAATAAGGCATCGACCATTATGGACCTGTTGATTCCTGCAGATCAAATAAAATACATATTTGTAGTTCTAGACGGGTTTTCAAAATTTACACGACTATATGCAAAAACAAGTAAGGCTCTAGTCGAGAAATCCCGACTAGACGATACCCTGATCCTATACTTCACGCGTACAGTCAGTGCTTGCAAGTATGTGTGCGCGTGTGAACGACCATACTGCATACTGCATACTCAACTTCAAGGTTCCATATCTCCGGTGTTTCTCAACCGATTTTAATAAAAATTTCACAGATTGTTATTGTTTTGATTAAGAATTCAAATGCCATTTAATATTTTTTTCAAATTCTCGATTTTGTTGTTATCGATCACATGTGTGTATCGGAAACGGGATGAGTTATCAAAAATCAAAAACAAACTTGTACTGCCTAGGAAGTAGGCGAGCTTAAGTACCAAATCTGGAGTCTCTAACTCTTATAATCTATGAGATCGACGCGTTCATACATACAGACGGACAGAGGTACAGACGGACAGACGGACATGGCTATATTGACTCGACTGTTGATGCTGTTCAAGAACATATATACTACATTACATACTTTTTCACATTTTCAATGGGATCAGGGTATAAAAAGATAAAGTTTTCGAATTTTCCGAAAAAGAGTTAAATTGTTTTCTGAATCTCAAAGAAAAATTAATTAATTTAATCACCAATATAAGCAATATACGATTACGAAGATGAAATTGAGTTACTCTGCGATGCTAGTGCTTTATGTTTAAGTGAAGTGTTGCTGCAAAAAGAAAACAAGATGGAAAACTCCATCCAATTTTCAACTTTTCGAAACGCACAACGGGGGGAGAAACTTTAGCAATATTATACGCTGTACGCAGATTCCGCATATATCTTCAAGGAAATCGTTTCAAAATAATCACAGACTGCAACTCTTTAACTTTGACGCTAAACAAAATTGAGCTTATTCCTCGAATTGCTTGATAGGCTTTAGAATTACAAGATTACGATTACGAACTAGTTCACAGAGCAGGAACAAAAATGCAACACGTAGACGCTTTGAGTATATGCAACAATATTCTCATAGTGGAGACAAACAGTTTTGAGGACAATTTAGTTATTTGCCAAGCCAAATATAACAAGTAAGAAGGCTCTAGTCGAGAAATCCCGACAAGACGATACCCTGATCCCTTTACTTTGCAAGTATGTGTGCGTGTGTATACGAACATACTGCATACTGCATACTCAACTTCAAGGTTCCATATCTCCGGTGTTTCTTAACCGATTTTCATAAAAATTTCACAAATTGTTATTATTTTGATTAATAATTAAAATGTCATCTAAAGTTTTTTCAAATTCAAGATTTTGTTGATATCGATCCCATTTGTATATCGAAAACGGGATGAGTTATCGAAAATCGAAAACTAACTTGTACTGCATAGGGAATAGGCGAGCCTAGGTTCCAAATCTGGAGTTTCTGCATCTTACAGTTTTTGAGATCGGTTGGCTCATACACACCGATGGACAGACGGACATGGCTATATCGACTCGGCTGTTGATGCTGATCAAGAACATGTATACCTTAAGGGGTCGGAGATGCTTCCTTCTGCCTGTCACATACTTTTGCACAAAACCATTATACCCCTTTTCCCCATTTTTAATGGGATCAGGGTATAAAAAAACAAGTATGGAGGCTCTAGTCGAGAAATCCCGACTAGACGATACCCTGATCCCTATACTTTAAGCGAAAAGTCAGTGCTTACAAGTATGTGTATGTGTGTACGCGCATATTGCAACTGCATACTCAACTTCAGTTTTCCATATCTCCGGTGTTTTTCAACCGATTTTAATAATATTTCCCCAGATTGTCATTATTTTGCTTAATAATCCAAATGGCATATCAAAGTTTTCGAAATTCAAGATTTTGTTGATATCGATCCCATGTGTATATCGGAAACGGGAAAAGCTATCGAAAATCAAAAACAAACTTGTACTGCCTAGGGATTAGGCGATCTTGAGTTCCAAGTCTGGAGTCTCTAGCTCTTATTGTCTCTGAGATCGGTTGGCTCATACATACGGACGGACAGACGGACATGGCTATATCGATTCGGCTGTTGATGCTGATCAAGAATATATATACCTTATGAGGTCGGAGATGCTTCCTTTTGCCTCTTATATACTCTTGCACAAAATCATTATACCCTGTTTTCCCATTTTTAATGGGATCAGGGTATAACAAGTAAGAAGGCTTTAGTCGAGAAATCCCGACTAGACAATACCTTGATCCCTATACTTTACGCGTACAGTCAGTGCTTGCAAGTATGTGTGTATGTGTGTACGCGCATATTGCAACTGCATACTCAACTTCAATGTTCAATATCTCCGGTGTTTTTCAACCGATTTTAGTAATATTTTCTCAGATTGTCATTGTTCTGTTTAATAATTCAAATGACATCTCAAAGTTTACGAAATTCACGATTTTGTTGTTATCGATATCATGTGTATATCGGAAACGAGAAAAGTTATCAAAAATCGAAAACAAAATTAAACTGCCTAGAAATTAGGCGAGCCTAAGTTTCAAATCTGGAGTCTCTAGCTCTTATAGTCTATGAGATCGGTTTGCTCATACATACGGACGGGCAGACGGACAGACGGACATGGCTATATCGACTCGGCTGTTGATGCAGATCAAGAATATATGTACTTTATGGGGTCAGAGATGCTTCCTTCTGCCTGTTACATACTTTTGCACAAAACCATTATACTCTTTTTCACATTTTTAATGGGATCAGGGTATAAAAGAAAAAGTTTTCGAATTTACCGAAAAAGAGTTAAATTGTTTTCTGAATCTCGAAGAAATATTATTTAATTTAATTACCAGTATAAGCAATATACGATAACGAATATGAAATTGAGTTACTCTGCGCTGCTGGTGCTTTATGTTTAAAAGCAGTGTTGCTGCAAAAAAAAACAAGATGGTAAACTCCATCCAATTTTATACTTTTCGAAACGCACAATGGGGGCAGAAGAATAATACCACAATTTCGAACTAAAAACTTTAGCAATATTATACGCCTTACGCAGATTCCGCAAATATCTTTAAAGAAAACGTTTCAAAATAATCACAGACTGCAACTCTTTAACTTTGACGCTAAACAAAATTGAGCTTAATCCTCGAATTGCTTGATGGGCTTTAGAGCTACAAGATTACGATTACGAAATAATTCACAGAGCAGGAACAAAAATGCAACACGTAGACGCTTTGAGTATATGCAACAATATTCTCATAGTGGAGACAATCAGTTTCGAGGACAATTTAGTTATTTGCCAAGCCAAAGATGAAAATATAAAAAAACTTAAGAAACTATTAGAAACATCTGAGCACAAACTGTTCGAAATGCGAAACGGAATAATTTATAAAAAAGCAAACGATGATAGAATTTTATTTTGTGTGCCAGAAGAAATGAAGGACCATGTCCTTTACAAATACCACAACGAAATAGGACACATAGGTAGAGACAAAATGACAAAATTTAATAAAAACAAGTAAGAAGGCTCTAGTCGAGAAATCTCGACTAGACGATACCCTGATCCGTATACTTTACGCGTACAGTCAGTATTTGCAAGTATGTGTGTTTGTTTGTACGCACATACTGCAACTGCATACTCAACTTCAAGGTCCCATATCTCCGGTGTTTCTTAACCGATTTTAATTAAATATTCACAGATTGTTATTATTTTGATTAATAATTAAAATGTCATCTAAAGTTTTTTCAAATTCAAGATTTTGTTGATATCGATCCCATTTGTATATCGAAAACGGGATGAGTTATCGAAAATCGAAAACTAACTTGTACTGCATAGGGAATAGGCGAGCCTAGGTTCCAAATCTGGAGTTTCTGCATCTTACAGTTTTTGAGATCGGTTGGCTCATACACACCGATGGACAGACGGACATGGCTATATCGACTCGGCTGTTGATGCTGATCAAGAACATGTATACCTGATGTGGTCGGAGATGCTTCCTTCTGCCTGTCACATACTTTTGCACAAAACCATTATACCCCTTTTCCCCATTTTTAATGGGATCAGGGTATAAAAAAACAAGTAGGGAGGCTCTAGTCGAGAAATCCCGACTAGACGATACCCTGATCCCTATACTTTAAGCGAAAAGTCAGTGCTTACAAGTATGTGTGTATGTGTGTTCGCGCATATTGCAACTGCATACTCAACTTCAATTTTCCATATCTCCGGTGTTTTTCAACCGATTTTAATAATATTTCCCCAGATTGTCATTATTTTGCTTAATAATCCAAATGGCATATCAAAGTTTTCGAAATTCAAGATTTTGTTGATATCGATCCCATGTGTATATCGGAAACGGGAAGAGTTATCGAAAATCAAAAACAAACTTGTACTGCCTAGGGATTAGGCGATCTTGAGTTCCAAATCTGGAGTCTCTAGCTTTTATTGTCTCTGAGATCGGTTGGCTCATACATACGGACGGACAGACGGACATGGCTATATCGACTCGGCTGTTGATGCAGATCAAGAATATATATTCTTTATGAGGTCGGAGATGCTTCCATTTGCCTCTTATATACTTTTGCACAAAACCATTATACCCTTTTTTCCCATTTTTTATTGGATAAGGGTTTAACAAGTAAGAAGGCTCTAGTCGAGAAATCCCGACTACACGATACCATATCTCCGGTGTTTCTTAACCGATTTTAATAAAAATTTCACAGATTGTCATTATTTTGCTCATTATTTCAAATGCCATCTCAAAGTTTTCAAAATTCAAGGTTTTGTTGTAAAAACAAATATGATTCTAGGAGAAAAGAACAGGAAGATTATAAGCAAGTAAGAAGGCTCTAGAAATCCCGACTAGACGATAGGCAGATCAAAACAATACATATTTGTAGTTATAGACGGTTTTTCAAAATTTACACGACTATATGCAACAAAGAAAAAAACAAAAGAAGTTATCACTCCACTCAAAGACTTTTTCAGAGCTTACAGCAAACCGAAACACATTATTTCAGACGATATACTCATCCCTTTACTTTAGGCGAGCCTAAGTTTCAAATCTGGAGTCTCTAGCTCTTATAGTCTATGAGATCGGTTTGCTCATACATACGGACGGGCAGACGGACAGACGGACATGGCTACATCGACTCGGCTGTTGATGCTGGTCAAGAATATGTATACCTGATGGGGTCGGAGATGCTTCCTTCTGCCTGTTACATACTTTTGCAGAAAACCATTATACCCTTTTTTCCCATTTTTAATTGGATCAGGGTATAAAAAGATAAAGTTTTCGAATTTACCGAAAAAGAGTTAAATTGTTTTCTGAATCTCAAAAAAAAATTAATTAATTTAATCACCAGTATAAGCAATATACGATTACGAAGATGAAATTGAGTTACTTTGCGATGCTAGTGCTTTATGTTTAAGTGCAGTGTTGGTGCAAAAAGAAAGCAAGATGGAAAACTCCATCCAATTTTCGACTTTTCGAAACGCACAACGGGGGGAGAAACTTTAGCAATATTATACGCTGTACGCAGATTCCGCATAAATCTTCAAGGAAATCGTTTCAAAATAATCACAGACTGCAACTCTTTAACTTTGACGCTAAACAAAATTGAGCTTATTCCTCGAATTGCTTGATAGGCTTTAGAATTACAAGATTACGATTACGAACAAGAGCAGGAACAAAAATGCAACACGTAGACGCTTTGAGTATATGCAACAATATTCTCATAGTGGAGACAAACAGTTTTGAGGACAGTTATTTGCCAAGCCAAATATAAAAATATAAAAAAACTCAAGAAACTAATCGAAACATCTCAGCACAAACTGTTCGAAATGCGAAACGGAGGACCATGTCCTTTACAAATACCACAACAAAATAGGACACACAGGTAGAGACAAAAAAACAAAATTTAACAAAGAAATATTACTGGTTTCCCAAAATAAAAGAAAAATGAAAAATAAGGCATCGACCATTATGGACCTGTCGATTCCGGCAGATCAAAACAATACATACTTGTAGTTATAGACGGTTTTTCAAAATTTACACGACTATATGCAACAAAGAAAAAAACACAAAAGAAGTTATCACTCCACTCAAAGACTATTTCAGAGCTAACAGCAACTCGAAACACATTATTTCAGACGATATCCTCATCCTTTTACTTTACGCGTACAGTCAGTGCTTGCAAGTATGTGTGTATGTGTGTACGCGTATACTGCAACTGCATATTCAACTTCAATGTTCCACATCTCCGGTGTTTTTCAACCGATTTTAATAATATTTCCCCAGATTGTCATTATTTTGCTTAATAATCCAAATGGCATATCAAAGTTTTCGAAATTCAAGATTTTGTTGATATCGATCCCATGTGTATATCGGAAACGGGAAGAGTTATCGAAAATCAAAAACAAACTTGTACTGCCTAGGGATTAGGCGATCTTGAGTTCCAAATCTGGAGTCTCTAGCTCTTATTGTCTCTGAGATCGGTTGGCTCATACATACGGACGGACAGACGGACATGGCTATATCGACTCGGCTGTTGATGCTGATCAAGAATATATGTACCTTATGAGGTCGGAGATGCTTCCTTTTGCCTCTTATATACTTTTGCACAAAACCATTATACCCTTTTTTCCCATTTTTTATTGGATAAGGGTATAACAAGTAAGAAGGCTCTAGTCGATACCATATCTCCGGTGTTTCTTAACCGATTTTAATAAAAATTTCACAGATTGTCATTATTTTGCTCATTTTTTCAAATGCCATCTCAAAGTTTTCAAAATTCAAGGTTTTGTTGTAAAAACAAATATGATTCTAGGAGAAAAGAACAGGAAGATCATAAGCAAGTAAGAAGGCTCTAGAAATCCCGACTAGACGATAGGCAGATCAAAACAATACATATTTGTAGTTATAGACGGTTTTTCAAAATTTGCACGACTATATGCAACAAAGAAAAAAACACAAAAGAAGTTATCACTCCACTCAAAGACTATTTCAGAGCTAACAGCAAACCGAAACACATTATTTCAGACGATATCCTCATCCTTTTACTTTACGCGTACAGTCAGTGCTTGCAAGTATGTGTGTATGTGTGTACGCGTATACTGCAACTGCATATTCAACTTCAATTTTCCACATCTCCGGTGTTTTTCAACCGATTTTAATAATATTTGTTCAGATTGTCATTATTTTGCTTAATAATCCAAATGGCATATCAAAGTTTTCGAAATTCAAGATTTTGTTGATATCGATCCCATTTGTACATCGAAAACGGGATGAGTTATCGAAAATCGAAAACTAACTTGTACTGCATAGGGAATAGGCGAGCCTAAGTTCCAAATCTGGAGTTTCTGCATCTTACAGTTTTTGAGATCGGTTGGCTCATACACACCGATGGACAGACGGACATGGCTATATCGACTCGGCTGTTGATGCTGATCAAGAACATGTATACCTGATGGGGTCGGAGATGCTTCCTTCTGCCTGTCACATACTTTTGCACAAAACCATTATACCCCTTTTCCCCATTTTTAATGGGATCAGGGTATAAAAAAACAAGTAGGGAGGCTCTAGTCGAGAAATCCCGACTAGACGATACCCTGATCCCTATACTTTAAGCGAAAAGTCAGTGCTTACAAGTATGTGTGTATGTGTGTACGCGCATATTGCAACTGCATACTCAACTTCAATTTTCCATATCTCCGGTGTTTTTCAACCGATTTTAATAATATTTCCCCAGATTGTCATTATTTCGCTTAATAATTCAAATGACATCTCAAAGTTTACGAAATTCAAGATTTTGTTGTTATCGATCCCATGTGTGTATCGGAAACGAGAAGAGTTATCAAAAATCGAAAACAAATTTAAACTGCCTAGAAATTAGGCGAGCCTAAGTTTCAAATCTGGAGTCTCTAGCTCTTATAGTCTATGAGATCGGTTTGCTCATACATACGGACGGGCAGACGGACAGACGGACATGGCTACATCGACTCGGCTGTTGATGCTGGTCAAGAATATGTATACCTGATGCTTCCTTCTGCCTGTCACATACTCTTGCACAAAACCATTATACCCCTTTTCCCCATTTTTAATGGGATCAGGGTATAAAAAAACAAGTAGGGAGGCTCTAGTCGAGAACTCCCGACTAGACGATACCCTGATCCCTATACTTTAAGCGAAAAGTCAGTGCTTACAAGTATGTGTGTATGTGTGTTCGCGCATATTGCAACTGCATACTCAACTTCAATTTTCCATATCTCCGGTGTTTCTTAACCGATTTTAATAATATTTCCCCAGATTGTCATTATTTTGCTTAATAATCCAAATGGCATATCAAAGTTTTCGAAATTCAAGATTTTGTTGATATCGATCCCATGTGTATATCGGAAACGGGAAGAGTTATCGAAAATCAAAAACAAACTTGTACTGCCTAGGGATTAGGCGATCTTGAGTTCCAAATCTGGAGTCTCTAGCTCTTATTGTCTCTGAGATCGGTTGGCTCATACATACGGACGGACAGACGGACATGGCTATATCGACTCGGCTGTTGATGCTGATCAAGAATATATATACCTTATGAGGTCGGAGATGCTTCCTTCTGCCTCTTATATACTTTTGCACAAAACCATTATACCCTTTTTTCCCATTTTTTATTGGATAAGGGTATAACAAGTAAGAAGGCTTTAGTCGAGAAATCCCGACTAGACAATACCTTGATCCCTATACTTTACGCGTACAGTCAGTGCTTGCAAGTATGTGTGTATGTGTGTACGCGCATATTGCAACTGCATACTCAACTTCAATGTTCAATATCTCCGGTGTTTTTCAACCGATTTTAGTAATATTTTCTCAGATTGTCATTGTTCTGTTTAATAATTCAAATGACATCTCAAAGTTTACGAAATTCACGATTTTGTTGTTATCGATATCATGTGTATATCGGAAACGAGAAAAGTTATCAAAAATCGAAAACAAATTTAAACTGCCTAGAAATTAGGCGAGCCTAACGGGCAGACGGACAGACGGACATGGCTATATCGACTCGGCTGTTGATGCAGATCAAGAATATATGTACTTTATGGGGTCAGAGATGCTTCCTTCTGCCTGTTACATACTTTTGCACAAAACCATTATACTCTTTTTCACATTTTTAATGGGATCAGGGTATAAAAGAAAAAGTTTTCGAATTTACCGAAAAAGAGTTAAATTGTTTTCTGAATCTCGAAGAAATATTATTTAATTTAATTACCAGTATAAGCAATATACGATAACGAATATGAAATTGAGTTACTCTGCGCTGCTGGTGCTTTATGTTTAAAAGCAGTGTTGCTGCAAAAAAAAACAAGATGGTAAACTCCATCCAATTTTCTACTTTTCGAAACGCACAATGGGGGCAGAAGAATAATACCACAATTTCGAACTAAAAACTTTAGCAATATTATACGCCTTACGCAGATTCCGCAAATATCTTTAAAGAAAACGTTTCAAAATAATCACAGACTGCAACTCTTTAACTTTGACGCTAAACAAAATTGAGCTTAATCCTCGAATTGCTTGATGGGCTTTAGAGCTACAAGATTACGATTACGAAATAATTCACAGAGCAGGAACAAAAATGCAACACGTAGACGCTTTGAGTATATGCAACAATATTCTCATAGTGGAGACAATCAGTTTCGAGGACAATTTAGTTATTTGCCAAGCCAAAGATGAAAATATAAAAAAACTTAAGAAACTATTAGAAACATCTGAGCACAAACTGTTCGAAATGCGAAACGGAATAATTTATAAAAAAGCAAACGATGATAGAATTTTATTTTGTGTGCCAGAAGAAATGAAGGACCATGTCCTTTACAAATACCACAACGAAATAGGACACATAGGTAGAGACAAAATGACAAAATTTAATAAAAACAAGTAAGAAGGCTCTAGTCGAGAAATCTCGACTAGACGATACCCTGATCCGTATACTTTACGCGTACAGTCAGTATTTGCAAGTATGTGTGTTTGTTTGTACGCACATACTGCAACTGCATACTCAACTTCAAGGTCCCATATCTCCGGTGTTTCTTAACCGATTTTAATTAAATATTCACAGATTGTTATTATTTTGATTAATAATTAAAATGTCATCTAAAGTTTTTTCAAATTCAAGATTTTGTTGATATCGATCCCATTTGTATATCGAAAACGGGATGAGTTATCGAAAATCGAAAACTAACTTGTACTGCATAGGGAATAGGCGAGCCTAGGTTCCAAATCTGGAGTTTCTGCATCTTACAGTTTTTGAGATCGGTTGGCTCATACACACCGATGGACAGACGGACATGGCTATATCGACTCGGCTGTTGATGCTGATCAAGAACATGTATACCTGATGTGGTCGGAGATGCTTCCTTCTGCCTGTCACATACTTTTGCACAAAACCATTATACCCCTTTTCCCCATTTTTAATGGGATCAGGGTATAAAAAAACAAGTAGGGAGGCTCTAGTCGAGAAATCCCGACTAGACGATACCCTGATCCCTATACTTTAAGCGAAAAGTCAGTGCTTACAAGTATGTGTGTATGTGTGTTCGCGCATATTGCAACTGCATACTCAACTTCAATTTTCCATATCTCCGGTGTTTTTCAACCGATTTTAATAATATTTCCCCAGATTGTCATTATTTTGCTTAATAATCCAAATGGCATATCAAAGTTTTCGAAATTCAAGATTTTGTTGATATCGATCCCATGTGTATATCGGAAACGGGAAGAGTTATCGAAAATCAAAAACAAACTTGTACTGCCTAGGGATTAGGCGATCTTGAGTTCCAAATCTGGAGTCTCTAGCTCTTATTGTCTCTGAGATCGGTTGGCTCATACATACGGACGGACAGACGGACATGGCTATATCGACTCGGCTGTTGATGCAGATCAAGAATATATATTCTTTATGAGGTCGGAGATGCTTCCATTTGCCTCTTATATACTTTTGCACAAAACCATTATACCCTTTTTTCCCATTTTTTATTGGATAAGGGTTTAACAAGTAAGAAGGCTCTAGTCGAGAAATCCCGACTACACGATACCATATCTCCGGTGTTTCTTAACCGATTTTAATAAAAATTTCACAGATTGTCATTATTTTGCTCATTATTTCAAATGCCATCTCAAAGTTTTCAAAATTCAAGGTTTTGTTGTAAAAACAAATATGATTCTAGGAGAAAAGAACAGGAAGATTATAAGCAAGTAAGAAGGCTCTAGAAATCCCGACTAGACGATAGGCAGATCAAAACAATACATATTTGTAGTTATAGACGGTTTTTCAAAATTTACTCGACTATATGCAACAAAGAAAAAAACAAAAGAAGTTATCACTCCACTCAAAGACTTTTTCAGAGCTTACAGCAAACCGAAACACATTATTTCAGACGATATACTCATCCCTTTACTTTAGGCGAGCCTAAGTTTCAAATCTGGAGTCTCTAGCTCTTATAGTCTATGAGATCGGTTTGCTCATACATACGGACGGGCAGACGGACAGACGGACATGGCTACATCGACTCGGCTGTTGATGCTGGTCAAGAATATGTATACCTGATGGGGTCGGAGATGCTTCCTTCTGCCTGTTACATACTTTTGCAGAAAACCATTATACCCTTTTTTCCCATTTTTAATTGGATCAGGGTATAAAAAGATAAAGTTTTCGAATTTACCGAAAAAGAGTTAAATTGTTTTCTGAATCTCAAAAAAAAATTAATTAATTTAATCACCAGTATAAGCAATATACGATTACGAAGATGAAATTGAGTTACTTTGCGATGCTAGTGCTTTATGTTTAAGTGCAGTGTTGGTGCAAAAAGAAAGCAAGATGGAAAACTCCATCCAATTTTCGACTTTTCGAAACGCACAACGGGGGGAGAAACTTTAGCAATATTATACGCTGTACGCAGATTCCGCATAAATCTTCAAGGAAATCGTTTCAAAATAATCACAGACTGCAACTCTTTAACTTTGACGCTAAACAAAATTGAGCTTATTCCTCGAATTGCTTGATAGGCTTTAGAATTACAAGATTACGATTACGAACAAGAGCAGGAACAAAAATGCAACACGTAGACGCTTTGAGTATATGCAACAATATTCTCATAGTGGAGACAAACAGTTTTGAGGACAGTTATTTGCCAAGCCAAATATAAAAATATAAAAAAACTCAAGAAACTAATCGAAACATCTCAGCACAAACTGTTCGAAATGCGAAACGGAGGACCATGTCCTTTACAAATACCACAACAAAATAGGACACACAGGTAGAGACAAAAAAACAAAATTTAACAAAGAAATATTACTGGTTTCCCAAAATAAAAGAAAAATGAAAAATAAGGCATCGACCATTATGGATCTGTCGATTCCGGCAGATCAAAACAATACATACTTGTAGTTATAGACGGTTTTTCAAAATTTACACGACTATATGCAACAAAGAAAAAAACACAAAAGAAGTTATCACTCCACTCAAAGACTATTTCAGAGCTAACAGCAACTCGAAACACATTATTTCAGACGATATCCTCATCCTTTTACTTTACGCGTACAGTCAGTGCTTGCAAGTATGTGTGTATGTGTGTACGCGTATACTGCAACTGCATATTCAACTTCAATGTTCCACATCTCCGGTGTTTTTCAACCGATTTTAATAATATTTCCCCAGATTGTCATTATTTTGCTTAATAATCCAAATGGCATATCAAAGTTTTCGAAATTCAAGATTTTGTTGATATCGATCCCATGTGTATATCGGAAACGGGAAGAGTTATCGAAAATCAAAAACAAACTTGTACTGCCTAGGGATTAGGCGATCTTGAGTTCCAAATCTGGAGTCTCTAGCTCTTATTGTCTCTGAGATCGGTTGGCTCATACATACGGACGGACAGACGGACATGGCTATATCGACTCGGCTGTTGATGCTGATCAAGAATATATATACCTTATGAGGTCGGAGATGCTTCCTTTTGCCTCTTATATACTTTTGCACAAAACCATTATACCCTTTTTTCCCATTTTTTATTGAATAAGGGTATAACAAGTAAGAAGGCTCTAGTCGATACCATATCTCCGGTGTTTCTTAACCGATTTTAATAAAAATTTCACAGATTGTCATTATTTTGCTCATTATTTCAAATGCCATCTCAAAGTTTTCAAAATTCAAGGTTTTGTTGTAAAAACAAATATGATTCTAGGAGAAAAGAACAGGAAGATCATAAGCAAGTAAGAAGGCTCTAGAAATCCCGACTAGACGATAGGCAGATCAAAACAATACATATTTGTAGTTATAGACGGTTTTTCAAAATTTGCACGACTATATGCAACAAAGAAAAAAACCCAAAAGAAGTTATCACTCCACTCAAAGACTATTTCAGAGCTAACAGCAAACCGAAACACATTATTTCAGACGATATCCTCATCCTTTTACTTTACGCGTACAGTCAGTGCTTGCAAGTATGTGTGTATGTGTGTACGCGTATACTGCAACTGCATATTCAACTTCAATGTTCCACATCTCCGGTGTTTTTCAACCGATTTTAATAATATTTGTTCAGATTGTCATTATTTTGCTTAATAATCCAAATGGCATATCAAAGTTTTCGAAATTCAAGATTTTGTTGATATCGATCCCATGTGTATATCGAAAACGGGATGAGTTATCGAAAATCGAAAACTAACTTGTACTGCATAGGGAATAGGCGAGCCTAAGTTCCAAATCTGGAGTTTCTGCATCTTACAGTTTTTGAGATCGGTTGGCTCATACACACCGATGGACAGACGGACATGGCTATATCGACTCGGCTGTTGATGCTGATCAAGAACATGTATACCTGATGGGGTCGGAGATGCTTCCTTCTGCCTGTCACATACTTTTGCACAAAACCATTATACCCCTTTTCCCCATTTTTAATGGGATCAGGGTATAAAAAAACAAGTAGGGAGGCTCTAGTCGAGAAATCCCGACTAGACGATACCCTGATCCCTATACTTTAAGCGAAAAGTCAGTGCTTACAAGTATGTGTGTATGTGTGTACGCGCATATTGCAACTGCATACTCAGCTTCAATTTTCCATATCTCCGGTGTTTTTCAACCGATTTTAATAATATTTCCCCAGATTGTCATTATTTCGCTTAATAATTCAAATGACATCTCAAAGTTTACGAAATTCAAGATTTTGTTGTTATCGATCCCATGTGTGTATCGGAAACGAGAAGAGTTATCAAAAATCGAAAACAAATTTAAACTGCCTAGAAATTAGGCGAGCCTAAGTTTCAAATCTGGAGTCTCTAGCTCTTATAGTCTATGAGATCGGTTTGCTCATACATACGGACGGGCAGACGGACAGACGGACATGGCTACATCGACTCGGCTGTTGATGCTGGTCAAGAATATGTATACCTGATGCTTCCTTCTGCCTGTCACATACTTTTGCACAAAACCATTATACCCCTTTTCCCCATTTTTAATGGGATCAGGGTATAAAAAAACAAGTATGGAGGCTCTAGTCGAGAAATCCCGACTAGACGATACCCTGATCCCTATACTTTAAGCGAAAAGTCAGTGCTTACAAGTATGTGTGTATGTGTGTTCGCGCATATTGCAACTGCATACTCAACTTCAATTTTCCATATCTCCGGTGTTTTTCAACCGATTTTAATAATATTTCCCCAGATTGTCATTATTTTGCTTAATAATCCAAATGGCATATCAAAGTTTTCGAAATTCAAGATTTTGTTGATATCGATCCCATGTGTATATCGGAAACGGGAAGAGTTATCGAAAATCAAAAACAAACTTGTACTGCCTAGGGATTAGGCGATCTTGAGTTCCAAATCTGGAGTCTCTAGCTCTTATTGTCTCTGAGATCGGTTGGCTCATACATACGGACGGACAGACGGACATGGCTATATCGACTCGGCTGTTGATGCTGATCAAGAATGTATATACCTTATGAGGTCGGAGATGCTTCCTTCTGCCTCTTATAAACTTTTGCACAAAACCATTATACCCTTTTTTCCCATTTTTTATTGGATAAGGGTTTAACAAGTAAGAAGGCTCTAGTCGAGAAATCCCGACTACACGATACCATATCTCCGGTGTTTCTTAACCGATTTTAATAAAAATTTCACAGATTGTCATTATTTTGCTCATTATTTCAAATGCCATCTCAAAGTTTTCAAAATTCAAGGTTTTGTTGTAAAAACAGATATGATTCTAGGAGAAAAGAACAGGAAGATTATAAGCAAGTAAGAAGGCTCTAGAAATCCCGACTAGACGATAGGCAGATCAAAACAATACATATTTGTAGTTATAGACGGTTTTTCAAAATTTGCACGACTATATGCAACAAAGAAAAAAACACAAAAGAAGTTATCACTCCACTCAAAGACTATTTCAGAGCTTACAGCAAACCGAAACACATTATTTTAGACGATATACTCATCCCTTTACTTTACGCGTACAGTCAGTGCTTGCAAGTATGTGTATATGTGTGTACGCGTATACTGCAACTGCATATTCAACTTCAATGTTCCATATCTCCGGTGTTTTTCAACCGATTTAATAATATTTGTTGAGATTGTCATTATTCTGTTTAATAATTCAAATGACATCTCAAAGTTTACGAAATTCAAGATTTTGTTGTTATCGATCCCATGTGTATATCGGAAACGAGAAGAGCTATCAAAAATTGAAAACAAATTTAAACTGCCTAGAAATTAGGCGAGCCTAAGTTTCAAATCTGGAGTCTCTAGCTCTTATAGTCTATGAGATCGGTTTGCTCATACATACGGACGGACAGACGGACATGGCTACATCGACTCGGCTGTTGATGCTGGTCAAGAATATGTATACCTGATGGGGTCGGAGATGCTTCCTTCTGCCTGTTACATACTTTTGCAGAAAACCATTATACCCTGTTTTCCCATTTTTAATGGGATCAGGGTATAACAAGTAAGAAGGCTTTAGTCGAGAAATCCCGACTAGACAATACCTTGACCCCTATACTTTACGCGTACAGTCAGTGCTTGCAAGTATGTGTGTATGTGTGTACGCGCATATTGCAACTGCATACTCAACTTCAATTTTCCATATCTCCGGTGTTTTTCAACCGATTTTAATAATATTTCCACAGATTGTCATTATTCTGTTTAATAATTCAAATGACATCTCAAAGTTTACGAAATTCAAGATTCAACGAGAAGAGTTATCAAAAATCGAAAACAAATTTAAACTGCCTAGAAATTAGGCGAGCCTAAGTTTCAAATCTGGAGTCTCTAGCTCTTATGGTCTATGAGATCGGTTTGCTCATACATACGGACGGGCAGACGGACAGACGGACATGGCTATATCGACTCGGCTGTTGATGCAGATCAAGAATATATATTCTTTATGGGGTCGGAGATGCTTCCTTCTGAATGTTACATACTTTTGCACAAAACCATTATACCCTGTTTTCCCATTTTTAATGGGATCAGGGTATAACAAGTAAGAAGGCTTTAGTCGAGAAATCCCGACTAGACAATACCTTGACCCCTATACTTTACGCGTACAGTCAGTGCTTGCAAGTATGTGTGTATGTGTGTACGCGCATATTGCAACTGCATACTCAACTTCAATTTTCCATATCTCCGGTGTTTTTCAACCGATTTTAATAATATTTCCACAGATTGTCATTATTCTGTTTAGTAATTCAAATGACATCTCAAAGTTTACGAAATTCAAGATTCAACGAGAAGAGTTATCAAAAATCGAAAACAAATTTAAACTGCCTAGAAATTAGGCGAGCCTAAGTTTCAAATCTGGAGTCTCTAGCTCTTATGGTCTATGAGATCGGTTTGCTCATACATACGGACGGGCAGACGGACAGACGGACATGGCTACATCGACTCGGCTGTTGATGCAGATCAAGAATATATATTCTTTATGGGGTCGGAGATGCTTCCTTCTGCCTGTTACATACTTTTGCACAAAACCATTATACCCTTTTTCACATTTTTAATGGGATCAAGGTATAAAAAGATAAAGTTTTCGAACTTACCGAAAAAGAGTTAAATTGTTTTCTGAATCTCGAAGAAATATTATTAAATTTAAATACCAGTATAAACAATATACGATAGCGAATATGAAATTGAGTTACTCTGCGCAGCTGGTGCTTTATTTTTATACCCTGATCCCATTAAAAATGGGAAAAAGGGTATCATGAAGTTGTGTAAAAGTATGTAACAGGCAGAAGGAAGCATCTCCGATCCCATAAAGTATATATATTCTTAATCAGCATCAACAGTCGAGTCGATATAGCCATGTCCGTCTGTAAGTATGAACGCGTCGATCTCAGAGATTATAAGAGCTAGAGACTCCAGATTTAGAACTTAGGCTCGCCTAATTTCTAGGCAGTTTAAATTTGTTTTCGATTTTTGATAACTCTTCTCGTTGAATCTTGAATTTCGTAAACTTTGAGATGTCATTTGAATTATTAAACAGAATAATGACAATCTGTGGAAATATTATTAAAATCGGTTGAAAAACACCGGAGATATGGAAAATTGAAGTTGAGTATGCAGTTGGAATATGCGCGTACACACATACACACATACTTGCAAGCACTGACTGTACGCGTAAAGTATAGGGGTCAAGGTATTGTCTAGTCGGGATTTCTCGACTAAAGCCTTCTTACTTGTTATACCCTGATCCCATTAAAAATGGGAAAACAGGGTATAATGGTTTTGTGCAAAAGTATGTAACAGGCAGAAGGAAGCATCTCCGACCCCATAATAAAGTATATATATTCTTGATCAGCATCAACAGCCGAGTCGATATAGCCAGATCTCAGAGACAATAAAAGCTAGAGACTCCAGATTTGGAACTCAAGATCGTCTAATCCCTAGGCAGTACAAGTTTGTTTTCGATTTTCGATAACTCATCCCGTTTCCGATATACACATGGGATCGATAACAATAAAATCTTGAATTTGAAAAAACTTTAGATGGCATTTTAATAATTAAACAAAATAATAACAATCTGTGAAATTTTTATTAAAATCGGTTAAGAAACACCGGAGATATGGAACCTTGAAGTTGAGTATGCAGTATGCAGTATGGTCGTACACACACGCACACATACTTGCAAGCACTGACTGTACGCGTAAAGTATAGGGATCAGGGTATCGTCTAGTCGGGATTTCTCGACTAGAGCCTTCTTACTTGTTAAAAGCAGTGTTGCTGCAAAAAAATAACAAGATGGTAAACTCCATCCAATTTTCTACTTTTCGAAACGCACAATGGGGGCAGAAGAATAATACCACAATTTCGAACTAAAAACTTTAGCAATATTATACGCCTTACGCAGATTCCGCAAATATCTTTAAAGAAAACGTTTCAAAATAATCACAGACTGCAACTCTTTAACTTTGACGCTAAACAAAATTGAGCTTAATCCTCGAATTGCTTGATGGGCTTTAGAGCTACAAGATTACGATTACGAAATAATTCACCGAGCAGGAACAAAAATGCAACACGTAGACGCTTTGAGTATATGCAACAACATTCTCATAGTGGAGACAATCAGTTTCGAGGACAATTTAGTTATTTGCCAAGCCAAAAATGAAAATATAAAATAACTTAAGAAACTATTAGAAACATCTGAGCACAAACTGTTCGAAATGCGAAACGGAATAATTTATAAAAAAGCAAACGATGATAGAATTTTATCTTATGTGCCAGAAGAAATGGAGGACCATGTCCAACGAAATAGGACACATATGTAGAGACAAAATGACAAAATTTACTAAAAAAAATTACTGGTTTCCCAGAATAAAAGAAAAATGAAAAATAAGGCATCGACCATTATGGACCTGTCGATTCCGGCAGATCAAAAAAATACATACTTGTAGTTATAGACGGTTTTTCAAAATTTACACGACTATATGCAAAAAAAAAACACACAAAAGAAGTTATCACTGCAATCAAAGTCTATTTCAGAGCTTACAACAGACCGAAACACATTATTTCAGACCGTGGTTCTTGTTTCACCTCAAATGAGGTCGATTAATTTCTAGTCGAAAGCGGCATCAAACATATGAAAATCGCAACAGGGTCGCCACAGGCTAACGGTCAAGCTGAGAGGACCAACAGGATTATTGGGCCTATGATAGCAAAGATAGTAGAACCAGAAAAATTTTTACCCTGGGACATGGTTTAAGAAGAGGTAGAGTATACACTAATGCAACACAGAAGTATTAACCAATGGCCAAGTACCATGTTGTTCGGCGTAGGTCAAAGGAGAATTTTAAGAGATGAGCTAAAGGAAAAATTAGAGGAAATAATTGTCTCACCAACAAAAGAAAGTTTAGAAGAAATCAGAGCTAATGCAACGGAGAAACAAAAACAAGTCCAAGCTTACGTAAGAACAAATATGATTCTAGGAGAAAAGAACAGAAAGATTATAAGCAAGTAAGAAGGCTCTAGTCGAGAAATCCCGACTAGACGATACCCTGATCACTTTATTACTTTACGCGTACAGTCAGTGCTTACAAGTATGTGTGTGTGTGTGTACGACCATACTGCATACTCAACTTCAAGGTTCCATATCTCCGGTGTTTCTTAACCGATTTTAATAAAAATTTCACAGATTGTCATTATTTTGCTCATTATTTCAAATGCCATCTCAAAGTTTTCAAAGTTCAAGGTTTTGTTGTAAAAACAAATATGATTCTAGGAGAAAAGAACAGAAAGATTATAAGCAAGTAAGAAGGCTCTAGAAATCCCGAATAGACGATACCCTGATCCCTTTACTTTACGCGTCAGTGCTTGCAAGTATGTGTGTATGTGTGTACGCGCATACTGCAACTGCATACTCAACTTCAATGTTCCGTATCTCCGGTGTTTTTCAACCGATTGTACTGCCTAGGTATTAGGCGAGCCTAAGTTCCGAATCTGGAGTCTCTAGCTCTTACAGTCTCTGAGATCGGTGGCCTCATACATACAGACGGACAGATAGACATGGCAATATCGACTCGGCTGTTGATGCTGATCAAGTATATATATACAAAGAAAAGAAAAAACAAAAGAAAATATCACTGCAGACCGGAACACATGAGGTCGATCAATTTCTAGTCGAAAGTTGCATCAAACATATGAAAATCGCAACAGGGTCGCCACAGGCTAACGGTCAAGCTGAGAGAACCAACAGGATTATTGGGCCTATGATAGCAAAGATAGTAGAACCCGAAAAAGTTATACTCTGGAACATGGTTTAAGAATAGGTCGAATATGCACTTAACAACACGCAACACAGAAGTATTAACCAATTGCCAAGTACCATATTGTTCGGCGTAGGTCAAAGGGGAATTTTAAGAGACAAGTTAAAGGAAAAACAAGTAAGAAGGCTCTAGTTGAGAAATCCCGACTAGACGATACCCTGATCCCTATACTTTACGCGTACAGTCAGTGTTTGCAAATAGGTGTGTTTGTATGTACGCACATACTGCATACTGCATACACAACTTCAATGTCCCCTATGTCCGGTGTTTCTTAACCGATTTTAATAATATTTCACAGATTGTCATTATTTTGTTCATTATTTCAAATGTCATCTCAAAGTTTTCAAAATTCAAGATTTTGTTGTTATCGATCGCATGTGTATATCGAAAACGGGATCAGTTATCGAAAATCAAAAACAAACTTGTACTGCCTAGGGATTAGGCGAGCTTAAGTTCCAAATCTGGAGTCTCTAGCTCTTATAGTCTCTGAGATCGGTTGGCTCATACATACGGACAGACAGACGGACAGACAGACGGACAGACAGACAGACGGACATACGGACATAGCTATATCGACTCGGCTGTTGATGCTGATCAATAATATATATACTTTATGGGGTCGGGGAAGCTTCCTTCTGCCCGTTACATACTTTTGCACAAAACCATTATACCCTTTTTTCCCCATTTTTAATGGCATCAGGGTATAATTAGAGGAAATTATACTTGTACAAACAAGTTAGAAGGCTCTAGTCGAGAAATCCCGACTAGACGATACCCTGATCTCTATACTTTACGCGTACAGTCAGTGCTTGCACGTATGTGTGTATGTGTGTACGTTTATACTGCAACTGCATATTCAACTTCAATTTTCCATATTTCCGGTGTTTTTTAACCGACTTTAATAATATTTTCACATATTATCATTATTTTGTTTGTTTATTCAAATGCCATCTCAAAGTTTTCCAAAGTCATGATTTTGTTGTTATCGATCCCATGTGTATTTCGGAAACGGGATGAGTTATCGAAAATCGAAAACAAACTTGTACTGCCTAGGGATTAGACGATCTTGAGTTCCAAATCTGGAGTCTCTAGCTTTTATTGTCTCTGAGATCGGTTGGCTCATACACACGGATGGACAGACGGACATGGCTATATCGACTCGGCTGTTGATGCTGATCAAGAACATGTATACTTTATTATGGGGTCGGAGATGCTTCCTTCTGCCTGTTACATACTTTTGCACAAAACCATTATACCCTGTTTTCCCATTTTTAATGGGATCAGGGTATAACAAGTAAGAAGGCTTTAGTCGAGAAATCCCGACTAGACAATACCTTGACCCCTATACTTTACGCGTACAGTCAGTGATTGCAAGTATGTGTGTATGTGTGTACGCGCATATTGCAACTGCATACTCAACTTCAATTTTCCATATCTCCGGTGTTTTTCAACCGATTTTAATAATATTTCCACAGATTGTCATTATTCTGTTTAATAATTCAAATGACATCTCAAAGTTTACGAAATTCAAGATTCAACGAGAAGAGTTATCAAAAATCGAAAACAAATTTAAACTGCCTAGAAATTAGGCGAGCCTAAGTTTCAAATCTGGAGTCTCTAGCTCTTATGGTCTATGAGATCGGTTTGCTCATACATACGGACGGGCAGACGGACAGACGGACATGGCTATATCGACTCGGCTGTTGATGCAGATCAAGAATATATATTCTTTATGGGGTCGGAGATGCTTCCTTCTGAATGTTACATACTTTTGCACAAAACCATTATACCCTGTTTTCCCATTTTTAATGGGATCAGGGTATAACAAGTAAGAAGGCTTTAGTCGAGAAATCCCGACTAGACAATACCTTGACCCCTATACTTTACGCGTACAGTCAGTGCTTGCAAGTATGTGTGTATGTGTGTACGCGCATATTGCAACTGCATACTCAACTTCAATTTTCCATATCTCCGGTGTTTTTCAACCGATTTTAATAATATTTCCACAGATTGTCATTATTCTGTTTAGTAATTCAAATGACATCTCAAAGTTTACGAAATTCAAGATTCAACGAGAAGAGTTATCAAAAATCGAAAACAAATTTAAACTGCCTAGAAATTAGGCGAGCCTAAGTTTCAAATCTGGAGTCTCTAGCTCTTATGGTCTATGAGATCGGTTTGCTCATACATACGGACGGGCAGACGGACAGACGGACATGGCTACATCGACTCGGCTGTTGATGCAGATCAAGAATATATA
This sequence comes from Scaptomyza cyrtandrae, assembly GCA_035044605.1. Taxonomy (NCBI): domain Eukaryota; kingdom Metazoa; phylum Arthropoda; class Insecta; order Diptera; family Drosophilidae; genus Scaptomyza; species Scaptomyza cyrtandrae. The sequence goes on along the minus strand of JAWNNS010000189.1, from coordinate 6,721 downwards.
TTCTTTATGGGGTCGGAGATGCTTCCTTCTGCCTGTTACATACTTTTGCACAAAACCATTATACCCTTTTTCACATTTTTAATGGGATCAAGGTATAAAAAGATAAAGTTTTCGAACTTACCGAAAAAGAGTTAAATTGTTTTCTGAATCTCGAAGAAATATTATTAAATTTAAATACCAGTATAAACAATATACGATAGCGAATATGAAATTGAGTTACTCTGCGCAGCTGGTGCTTTATTTTTATACCCTGATCCCATTAAAAATGGGAAAAAGGGTATCATGAAGTTGTGTAAAAGTATGTAACAGGCAGAAGGAAGCATCTCCGATCCCATAAAGTATATATATTCTTAATCAGCATCAACAGTCGAGTCGATATAGCCATGTCCGTCTGTAAGTATGAACGCGTCGATCTCAGAGATTATAAGAGCTAGAGACTCCAGATTTAGAACTTAGGCTCGCCTAATTTCTAGGCAGTTTAAATTTGTTTTCGATTTTTGATAACTCTTCTCGTTGAATCTTGAATTTCGTAAACTTTGAGATGTCATTTGAATTATTAAACAGAATAATGACAATCTGTGGAAATATTATTAAAATCGGTTGAAAAACACCGGAGATATGGAAAATTGAAGTTGAGTATGCAGTTGGAATATGCGCGTACACACATACACACATACTTGCAAGCACTGACTGTACGCGTAAAGTATAGGGGTCAAGGTATTGTCTAGTCGGGATTTCTCGACTAAAGCCTTCTTACTTGTTATACCTTGATCCCATTAAAAATGGGAAAACAGGGTATAATGGTTTTGTGCAAAAGTATGTGACAGGCAGAAGGAAGCATCTCCGACCCCATAATAAAGTATATATATTCTTGATCAGCATCAACAGCCGAGTCGATATAGCCATGTCCGTCTGTCCATCCGTGTGTATGAGCCAACCGATCTCAGAGACAATAAAAGCTAGAGACTCCAGATTTGGAACTCAAGATCGTCTAATCCCTAGGCAGTACAAGTTTGTTTTCGATTTTCGATAACTCATCCCGTTTCCGATATACACATGGGATCGATAACAATAAAATCTTGAATTTGAAAAAACTTTAGATGGCATTTTAATAATTAAACAAAATAATGACAATCTGTGAAATTTTTATTAAAATCGGTTAAGAAACACCGGAGATATGGAACCTTGAAGTTGAGTATGCAGTATGCAGTATGGTCGTACACACACGCACACATACTTGCAAGCACTGACTGTACGCGTAAAGTATAGGGATCAGGGTATCGTCTAGTCGGGATTTCTCGACTAGAGCCTTCTTACTTGTTAAAAGCAGTGTTGCTGCAAAAAAATAACAAGATGGTAAACTCCATCCAATTTTCTACTTTTCGAAACGCACAATGGGGGCAGAAGAATAATACCACAATTTCGAACTAAAAACTTTAGCAATATTATACGCCTTACGCAGATTCCGCAAATATCTTTAAAGAAAACGTTTCAAAATAATCACAGACTGCAACTCTTTAACTTTGACGCTAAACAAAATTGAGCTTAATCCTCGAATTGCTTGATGGGCTTTAGAGCTACAAGATTACGATTACGAAATAATTCACCGAGCAGGAACAAAAATGCAACACGTAGACGCTTTGAGTATATGCAACAACATTCTCATAGTGGAGACAATCAGTTTCGAGGACAATTTAGTTATTTGCCAAGCCAAAAATGAAAATATAAAATAACTTAAGAAACTATTAGAAACATCTGAGCACAAACTGTTCGAAATGCGAAACGGAATAATTTATAAAAAAGCAAACGATGATAGAATTTTATCTTATGTGCCAGAAGAAATGGAGGACCATGTCCAACGAAATAGGACACATATGTAGAGACAAAATGACAAAATTTACTAAAAAAAATTACTGGTTTCCCAGAATAAAAGAAAAATGAAAAATAAGGCATCGACCATTATGGACCTGTCGATTCCGGCAGATCAAAAAAATACATACTTGTAGTTATAGACGGTTTTTCAAAATTTACACGACTATATGCAAAAAAAAAAACACACAAAAGAAGTTATCACTGCAATCAAAGTCTATTTCAGAGCTTACAACAGACCGAAACACATTATTTCAGACCGTGGTTCTTGTTTCACCTCAAATGAGGTCGATTAATTTCTAGTCGAAAGCGGCATCAAACATATGAAAATCGCAACAGGGTCGCCACAGGCTAACGGTCAAGCTGAGAGGACCAACAGGATTATTGGGCCTATGATAGCAAAGATAGTAGAACCAGAAAAATTTTTACCCTGGGACATGGTTTAAGAAGAGGTAGAGTATACACTAATGCAACACAGAAGTATTAACCAATGGCCAAGTACCATGTTGTTCGGCGTAGGTCAAAGGAGAATTTTAAGAGATGAGCTAAAGGAAAAATTAGAGGAAATAATTGTCTCACCAACAAAAGAAAGTTTAGAAGAAATCAGAGCTAATGCAACGGAGAAACAAAAACAAGTCCAAGCTTACGTAAGAACAAATATGATTCTAGGAGAAAAGAACAGAAAGATTATAAACAAGTAAGAAGGCTCTAGTCGAGAAATCCCGACTAGACGATACCCTGATCACTTTATTACTTTACGCGTACAGTCAGTGCTTACAAGTATGTGTGTGTGTGTGTACGACCATACTGCATACTCAACTTCAAGGTTCCATATCTCCGGTGTTTCTTAACCGATTTTAATAAAAATTTCACAGATTGTCATTATTTTGCTCATTATTTCAAATGCCATCTCAAAGTTTTCAAAGTTCAAGGTTTTGTTGTAAAAACAAATATGATTCTAGGAGAAAAGAACAGAAAGATTATAAGCAAGTAAGAAGGCTCTAGAAATCCCGAATAGACGATACCCTGATCCCTTTACTTTACGCGTCAGTGCTTGCAAGTATGTGTGTATGTGTGTACGCGCATACTGCAACTGCATACTCAACTTCAATGTTCCGTATCTCCGGTGTTTTTCAACCGATTGTACTGCCTAGGTATTAGGCGAGCCTAAGTTCCGAATCTGGAGTCTCTAGCTCTTACAGTCTCTGAGATCGGTGGCCTCATACATACAGACGGACAGATAGACATGGCAATATCGACTCGGCTGTTGATGCTGATCAAGTATATATATACAAAGAAAAGAAAAAACAAAAGAAAATATCACTGCAGACCGGAACACATGAGGTCGATCAATTTCTAGTCGAAAGTTGCATCAAACATATGAAAATCGCAACAGGGTCGCCACAGGCTAACGGTCAAGCTGAGAGAACCAACAGGATTATTGGGCCTATGATAGCAAAGATAGTAGAACCCGAAAAAGTTATACTCTGGAACATGGTTTAAGAATAGGTCGAATATGCACTTAACAACACGCAACACAGAAGTATTAACCAATTGCCAAGTACCATATTGTTCGGCGTAGGTCAAAGGGGAATTTTAAGAGACAAGTTAAAGGAAAAACAAGTAAGAAGGCTCTAGTTGAGAAATCCCGACTAGACGATACCCTGATCCCTATACTTTACGCGTACAGTCAGTGTTTGCAAATAGGTGTGTTTGTATGTACGCACATACTGCATACTGCATACACAACTTCAATGTCCCCTATGTCCGGTGTTTCTTAACCGATTTTAATAATATTTCACAGATTGTCATTATTTTGTTCATTATTTCAAATGTCATCTCAAAGTTTTCAAAATTCAAGATTTTGTTGTTATCGATCGCATGTGTATATCGAAAACGGGATCAGTTATCGAAAATCAAAAACAAACTTGTACTGCCTAGGGATTAGGCGAGCTTAAGTTCCAAATCTGGAGTCTCTAGCTCTTATAGTCTCTGAGATCGGTTGGCTCATACATACGGACAGACAGACGGACAGACAGACGGACAGACAGACAGACGGACATACGGACATAGCTATATCGACTCGGCTGTTGATGCTGATCAATAATATATATACTTTATGGGGTCGGGGAAGCTTCCTTCTGCCCGTTACATACTTTTGCACAAAACCATTATACCCTTTTTTCCCCATTTTTAATGGCATCAGGGTATAATTAGAGGAAATTATACTTGTACAAACAAGTTAGAAGGCTCTAGTCGAGAAATCCCGACTAGACGATACCCTGATCCCTTTACTTTACGCGTACAGTCAGTGCTTGCACGTATGTGTGTATGTGTGTACGTTTATACTGCAACTGCATATTCAACTTCAATTTTCCATATTTCCGGTGTTTTTTAACCGACTTTAATAATATTTTCACATATTATCATTATTTTGTTTGTTTATTCAAATGCCATCTCAAAGTTTTCCAAAGTCATGATTTTGTTGTTATCGATCCCATGTGTATATCGGAAACGGGATGAGTTATCGAAAATCGAAAACAAACTTGTACTGCCTAGGGATTAGACGATCTTGAGTTCCAAATCTGGAGTCTCTAGCTTTTATTGTCTCTGAGATCGGTTGGCTCATACACACGGATGGACAGACGGACATGGCTATATCGACTCGGCTGTTGATGCTGATCAAGAATATATATACTTTATTATGGGGTCGGAGATGCTTCCTTCTGCCTGTCACATACTTTTGCACACAACCAGTATACCCTTTTTCACATTTTTAATGGGATCAGGGCATAAAAAGATAAAGTTTTCGAATTTACCGAAAAAGAGTTAAATTCTTTTCTGAATCTCAAAGAAAAATTAATTAATTTAATCACCAGTATAAGCAATATAGGATTACGAAGATAAAATTGAGTTGCTCTGCGAAGCTTTGTTTAAGTGCAGTGTTGCTGCAAAAAAAAACAAGATGGTAAACTCCATCCAATTTTCTACTTTTCGAAACGCATAACGGGGGCAAAAGCAAAACACAACACTTTCGAACTAGAAACTTTAGCAATATTATACGCTTTACGCAGATTCCGCATATATCATCAAGGAAAACGCTAAACAAAATTGACCTTAATCCTCGAATTGCTTGATGGGCTTTAGAGCTACAAGATTACGATTACGAACTAGTTCACAGAGCAGAAACAAAAATGCAACACGTAGACGCTTTGAGTATATGCAACAATATTCTCATAGTGGAGACAAACAGTTTCGAGAACAATTTAGTTATTTGCCGAGCCAAAGATGAAAATATAAAAAAACTTAAGAAACTATTAGAAACATCTGAGCACAAACTGTTCGAAATGCGAAACGGAATAATTTATAAAAACGCAAACGATTATAGAGTTTTATCTTATGTGCCAGAAGAAAGGGAGTACCATGTCCTTTAGAAATACCAAAACAAAATAGGACACATAGGTAGACACGAAAAAACAAAATTTAATAAAGAAAAGTTACTGGTTTCCCAGAATCAAAGAAAAATGAAAAATAAGGCATCAACCTTTATGGACCTGTCGATTCCGGCAGATCAAAACAATACATACTTGTAGTTATAGACGGTTTTTCAAAATTTACACGAATATATGCAACAAAGAAAAACAAGTAAGAAAGCTCTAGTCGAGAAATCCCACCTAGACGACAACCTGATCCCTTTACTTTACGCGTACAGTCAGTGCTTGCAAGTATGTGTGTATGTGTGAACGCGCATACTACATACTGCATAGACAACTTTAATGTCCCATATCTCCGGTGTTTCTTAGCCGATTTTAATAAAAATTTCACAGATTGTCATTATTTTGTTTAGTTATTTAAATGCCGTCTCAAAGTTTTAAAAATTCTAGATTTTTTTGTGTATCGATCCCATGTGTATATCGGAATCGGGATGAGTTATCGCAAACAAACTTGTACTGCCTAGGGACAAGGCGAAATTAAGTTCCAAATCTGGAGTCTCTAGCTCTTATAGTCTCTGAGATCGACGCGATCATACATACAGACAGACGGACAGACGGACATTGCTATATCGACTCGACTGTTGATGCTGATAAAGAATATATATACTTTATAAGGTCGGAGATGCTTCCTTCTGCCTGTTACATACTTTTGCACAAAACCATTATACCCTTTTTCCCATTTTTAATGGATTCAGGGTATAAAAACACTGCAATAAAAGACTGTTTCAGAGCTTACAGCAGACCGAAGCACATTATTTCAGACCGTGGTTCTTGTTTCACCTCAAATTTATTTATTTTATTTATTGGACGTAGATGAACTAAACGAGACAGTACATACAAGTGGCCCAACGATACCAAGCACCGGCTTGTAACGCGCGGACCCAAGCATTACGCAAACCACCTCCCGCCCAACCGACCGAGGGGCACATCGCTTAGTGTACGATTACAATGGACGCGAACACATAGACAAATGATACAAAACTATTATTTTAAACGAGACACTAGAAGTGGAACCATTAAATAAGCTGGAGAGCTTATTTTAAATTGAGCATAGGATTCGGAAATGGTTATGTAAGGCGTAGTTAGAATTGTAAGTTTGAAGGGAAATAGGTTGAAAATTTCTGGTAGGTCTAATCGGAACTGCAAAACTTATTTGGCTAACTAGTTCAGAAGAATCTATTTCACCATTAATAAGTTTGAGTAAAAAGACAACACTAAGAATTTTTCTGCGATTAGATAGGGATGGCATATTTATTAGTACGAGTCTACTACTGTAAGAGGGTAAATTAATGTTAGTATCCCTGAGAACAAAAAGCAGAAATTGCTTTTGCACCGATTCTAATCTCTCTTGATAAATT
>JAWNNS010000188.1:0-50621 GCA_035044605.1 Scaptomyza cyrtandrae | reverse complement strand
TGAAAAATTGCATTGACATTCATTGAATATTGTAATAAAGGGTATCAAAACACATTCAGCAGCGTGTGGGTTTCAGCAACATCAAACATCACGTATTGTTGTTGTTTTTATACCCTGATCCCATTAAAAATGAGAAACAGGGTATAATGGTTTTGTGCAAAAGTATGTGAAAGGCAAAAGGAAGCATCTCCGACCCCATAAAGTATATATATTATTGATCAGCATCAACAGCCGAGTCGATATAGCCATGTCCGTCTGTCCGTCCGTCCGTCTGTCCGTCTGTCCGTATGTATGAGCCAACCGATCTCAGAGACTATAAGAGCTAGAGACTCCACATTTGGACCTTAAGCTCGCCTAATCCTTAGGCAGTACAAGTTTGTTTTCGATTTTCGATAACTCATACCGTTTTTGATATACACATGAGATCGATAACAATAAAAAAATAAAAAAAAATTTAGATGGCATTTGAATTATTATTCAAAATAATAACAATCTGTGAAATTTTTATCAAAATCGGTTAAGAAACACCGGAGATATGGGACATTGAAGTTGTGTATGCAGAATGCAGTATGTACGTACATACAAACACACATACTTGCAAACACTGACTGTACGCGTAAAGTATAGGGATCAGGGTATCGTCTAGTCGGGATTTCTCGACTAGAGCCTTACTTGTTTTTATTGGCTGAGTGAAAACTTTAACACTTGTCCTAGTAGTGCCATCCCCGTGCCATATCAGTCGCATTATACAGCAAGCTACGACTTGCTGTGGTGGCTATCTTATGCCCGCCAACCACACGGTGAGCGCACACATGTGTGATGTTGCATCTGTGCCCTGCCTTAAAATTCACAACTGGTTCTAGCTTTGTCAGAGTGGTATGGGGCTTGCTAAACTGGAATTGATTGCTTCTGATAGTACCGTGAGGTACTGAATAAGCCAAGGTTTTTTTAAAAACTTACTTGTTATCTCTGGTCGTTGTACAGTTGCGTAATAATACCATGGTTATCTTTGCAAGCAGGGAGGCCATGCGAGGGTTGACACCCGCCCTTGTGGGGTCGGGTGTTCAGAGCCGGATTCGCTTTAATCAGGATTGTCTCAACTGATCCTGTACTGCCGACTTAATGACGACGCGCCAGAAATCGTGCTTGGAGATTTGCCAGGCGTTCCGGAGCATCCACGCCTTAGGTCATCACCGACGCTAGGCTATCCTTGGGGACGGCCGAGTCACCCTCTCTCTCTTCACTCCGCTTGCTGTGGGGTGTGCCAGGTGAGCTCGACCCTGGACGCAGCTTCCTTTTCACCTCCGGTCTAAATGGGGGGGAAGTCTGCGAGGACTGATTCGTCCTGATGACGGCTTTTGCTCCCTCATCATGGAGCTGGATGGCTACCATCTCGTAGAGCGCCTTTATGCTCTCGATGGAATCGCGCATCGGTTGATGGATGGAGCGCCGTTTGTCATCCTCCAGCATCTCCACCAGCTTGGAGATTTCCTGGCCGAGCTCGCATAGCGCTGGGCCACGCTGGTTCGCCAGGCCAGTAACCTCCTCCCTGTTAGTCTTCGGTGGTAGCGCTACACCACCCACCGGAGATCGCAACGTTCTCCTACTGCTCGCGAACGCATCGCCACTCTCCTTTGTTTGTTTTTTTGATAGGTTGGTATTTAAAATTATGTTTGGTGGGTCCCTAATCGTTGTACCACTCTGACAAAGCTAAAACCAATTGTGAATTTCAAGGCAGGGCACAGATGCAACATCACACATGTGTGCGCTCACCGTGTGGTTGGCGGGCATAAGATAGCCACCACAGCAAGTCGTAGCTTGTTGTATAATGCGACTGATATGGCACGGGGATGGCACTACTAGGACAAGTACTAAAGTTTTCACTCAGCCAATAAAAACAAGTAAGAAGGCTCTAGTCGAGAAAACCCGACTAGACGATACCCTGATCCCTATACTTTACGCGTACAGTCGGTGTTTGCAAGTATGTGTGTTTGTATGTACGTACATACTGCATTCTGCATACACAACTTCAATGTCCCATATCTCCGGTGTTTCTTAACCGATTTTGATAAAAATTTCACAGATTGTTGTTATTTTGAATAATAATTCAAATGCCATCTAAAATTTTTTATTATTTTTTATTGTTATCGATATCATGTGTATATCAAAAACGGTATGAGTTATCGAAAATCAAAAACAAACTTGTACTGCCTAGGGATTAGACGAGCTTAAGTTCCAAATCTGGAGTCTCTAGCTCTTATAGTCTCTGAGATCGGTTGGCTCATACATACGGACAGACGGACGGACGGACAGACGGACATGGCTATATCGACTCGGCTGTTGATGCTGATCAATAATATATATTCTTTATGGGGTCGGAGAAGCTTCCTTCTGCCCGTTACATACTTTTGCACAAAACCATTTTTAATGGGATCAGGGTATAACAAGTAAGAAGGCTCTAGTCGAGAAATCCTGACTAGACGATACCCTGATCCCTATACCTTACGCGTACAGTCAGTGTTTGCAAGTATGTGTGTTTGTATGTACGCACATACTGCATACACAACTTCAATATCCCATAGCTCCGGTGTTTCTTAACCGATTTTAATAAAAATTTCACAGATTGTCATTATTTTGATCATTATTTCAAATGCCATCTCAAAGTTTTCAAAATTCAAGATTTTGTTGTTATCGATCCCATGTGTGTATCGGAAACGGGATGAGTTATCGAAAATCGAAAACAAACTTGTACTGCCTAGGGATTAGGCGAGCTTAAGTTTCAAATCTGGAGTCTCTAGCTCTTATTGTCTCTGAGATCGGTTGGCTCATACATACGGACAGACGGACAGACAGACGGACATGGCTATATCGACTCGGCTGTTGATGCTGATCAAGAATATATATACTTTATGGGGTCGGAGATGCTTCCTTCTGCCCGTTACATACTTTTGCACAAAACCATTATACCCTTTTTTCCCATTTTTAATGGGATCAGGGTATAAAAACACATATATATATATATATATATAAACAAACAAACACATAAAAATAATTGTCAAAGATGTTTGGCGAATGCTTAAAACGCCGCCATTCATATTTACTTGCATTGTAACTTACCCAGTTGTAGCGTTGGCATAGAACCAAATTTCAATCTACGTGTTGAAACGCATTCCTTTTCGAAGTGTAGATCACACACTCTAGTGTGGGTGTTTATTAAATCAATGTTAATCCTTAAGTTTTCGCACCACGCACTAGCACTTCTTTCGGGAACGCGAAATAGTTTTATGCCACCAACGCAGCCTTCAACCAAACACTTATATGCCACATTTTTATTATTAGTTTCCATATTTCCGATATGGCTTATACGTTTTTAATTATTATTATTATATTTTTAATTAATTAGATTTGAAAAAATCTGATTGTTTTGCCAATAATTTATAACTTTGATATTTGCGACCGTGTTGTTACAATTTCAAAGCATAAATGCACATGCACTTGAAAATTTACACACACACTCAAAGAAAAGCGCGCGCAAAAATTTGCTTGCCTCTTTAGTATAAAGACTAGAAGAAGGGTAAAGCTAAAAACAAGCAATTAAAGCTAAGCTCATATGTTAAAGTATCCTAATGTATTCAACATCTGATCGTAGCGTAGCTGAATGAACTTTTGCTTCAGCAACGGTCGAGCCGAGTTCAAACGCTCATTATGAAGACTTTTTTTTTCTTAATTATTTTTATTTTTTACATATAAATGAATTTTTATATATATATCTTATGTTTATGTTATGTGTTTTAATCATACATTTATTTCATTTTAAAAGAAGATAACTTGATTGTATTATAAAATTTTGTTCTGCCGACCAAAAAGTATGTATATATATGTTTGTGTTTGTATGCATGTATTTACTTATTTGGGAGATCCTTAGTTTTGGGTCGATTGTTTGCCTGTACACCGCTTCTTTATATGTTGGGCATCCTTTGAATGTTGCTACGTGGTTTCCTTTGCAGTTTGTACATTTTCCATCCACTGACCTTGGTTTTGAACATGTTTTGGAGTTGTGTGGCCCAGCACATTTGAAGCAAATGAAGGTGTTGCTTGGACAATTCTTGTAGAGGTGGTCAAATTTTTGGCATTTATGGCACTGGTAAATATGGGTTTGGGGAGTTGTTTTTATTACTCTAATTTTGTAGGTGCCTAGTCTATTTAATTCGAGGATTTTTGAATTGTTTGGGTGTGGGATAAGGTCTACTTTAAATGAGCTAGTGCGGAGGTTTTAATGCTTTCCTATGATGTTTTTGACGAAGCATGTTTTATAGCCAAGGAGGGCAAGTTGGTCCGAGATCCAGTCTTCTGGCACTGTAAAGTGGAGGCCTTTAATGGTTACCCGGTACCTGGTTCCGACTTTGAGTTGTGTAAGGAATTTGATTTTGTACTTTTCCAGCAGTTTGATGAGGGCAATTTGTTTGTTTATATCTTTACATTGTAGACATAATCCGTTATTTTGCGTTACGCTTGTGGTGAAGGCATTAGGTCCAAGTTTTGTTGCTGCTTTTTCGATGATTCTGTTCGCATCGTGTACTTCTGTAATTATTATTCGTAGGTCAGCTTTTGGTTCTGGTTCTGGTTTACTTGATTCGTCTGATTCTGTGTCTGATAAGTCTATTTGGGTGACATTAGTTGTTGAGTTAAGTGAGATATTTGTTTCTATGGGGGGGTTGTGTTTTAGTCCTAGTCCTAGTCCTAATGTAGCTGGGCTTCTAGCGACTGGAGTTGGTGTAATTTGGTTTTTGTTCTTCCTTAGATTCAATTGGGCTTTTGCTATGATGGTTTGTTGTTGGATTTCTGCTAGCACCTCTGCCTGTATCTTTGTCATTTTCCTCCGAGGCGGCTCTTCAGTGCGGGTTATAGGTGTTATTCCGTCCTTTCGTTGTTTGTTCTCTGGGTCTGCATTTTTTTTCAGTTGCCAGGTTTTCTATTGAAGGTTTATTTATGTTTTGTTGGTTTTGTTGATTTGTTGGTAATTCTTTTTTAATACGTTTTATTTTATACATTTTGATTTTGTTTATTGTGAGATCTGTAAGATAATATGGTGTATGGATTATTTTATGAGGCACAGGTAAGTTGCCACTAATATTGTTTATATATGTTGTGGAATTTGGCTAATTTGTTGGGGCTTTAGTTTTATCGTTTTAGGTCTTTGAGTTGTAATCAGTCTTTGTTTGTTATTTGCTGTAAGTAGGGCTTTAGATATATTTTATGTGGGTATAGTTTAAGTGTTCTAGCGTTTTATTGTAAGATAAAGTTAGTTCAACTGAAGGATTTCTCTGTGCTCTTCAGTGATTTTTTGGACCTATCTATGTATATATATGTTTGTGTTTGTATGCATGTATGTTACTTATTGGTGTCGGAAGCAAATCGTCTGCGGATGGCCTGCTGCATCTGCGAACTCACCATTCAAACTACTCCTTTAAAATTTTGAGCTTCTTCGCTTGTGGTCCATGCTTTGCTGCCTGTATCTCTGAGTGCTTCGCCTGCAACAGCCACCTTGCACACTTTCTTGTTAATATGACAACAAGGCTCTTCAAAATTTGCATTCGGTGGCTGTGGCAATTGTGGTTCACATTAAACCACTCCGGACTTAACTCGTTTGTTAGGCGAACACACTCATTAATTATACCCTCACAAAGGTTCAATTTATGCGGCGCCTGGTGAAATATTTTAGCAAATGACTCAAAATGTGAATTGCAGACTTCAAAGAATGCATCTGAGGGATTTTTCAGGCACATTTTGTCAATAGCAAAATTTCTTGCCTGGATCAGGTCTTCATAACTCTTTGTTGAAAATGAGTCCATTTGGTTGAGGTGTTTATCGCATTCAGGACAATCAAACTTCTTTTTCGCAATCAAGTAACCGTCATAGTACCTGCGTGAGACAGGTACATCAGGCATACTTGTTGCGTTTTCCTCACCACGATTGATGTCAATGCCAGTCTGCTGATCTGACGCTTCGCATTCTTCTATGCGATGTATCGGCTGATCCGGATCGATAATCCAATCCAATTCCAGATCGTCGTCATCATCCACGCAATTGGTATTTTTAAGATATGCAGACGTTATTATCTTCATTGACATCGATCTCGCTGTCAAATATTGCATTTCTCTAACTGAGGGGTTGGTGTTATTCCCCAGCTTAGAGCGCAATGCCGCAAAGAAATTTTCCAAGCTATCTTGGTTGAACCTTGTGAGGTGTATAAAGTGGATGTCTGCGTCGATCAGCAGATCATCCGTAAGGCTTATTACATTTTCTACAGTATGTAGAAGCCCTTGTTTCCAGTGGCATCTTTGAGCAAAGTAGAGCTGATTAACAAATATTAAAAATTCAGTCAGCTTAACTCTTTCGCTCAAGATGTAGCCGGTTTTTTTAGATTTTGCTGCAGAACGACAGTTTAAAACATCAAATGCGTCGTTTAATGTTAGTATGAAATTAGCTGTGGACAACGCTTTGTTCATAGTACTTGCTGTGAACAACTTGTTATGATGACAAACTTTTATGGCGTTGCCCACAGATCTCGATAATATTTGTACCGCTAATTTCACACTTATTTTTTTCGAAATTTTTAGGCCTAATGTGCCTCTCCGTCAGTTTTGGAGCCATTCGAGTTGTCTGACTTTTCAAGTCGATATCGTACAACTCGGAAATGACGCTCCAGCTTGCAACGCTTTTTGCTGCGGTTATATCCCTTGCCAACAAGCAGTTTCTTATGCTTTTGAATATATGTACATAGTCGTACAAGAGATAAACCTTGTTGCCACTAGGCTCTTCATATATCTGATTGTTTTGTATATTTCTTAGTGCGTTGTACACATTAATGTTGCTAACTGCCTGATTGCATACCGCGGCTCTTACTCTAAGTCCCATTAGACTTAATGCTTCAATGGTTTCTATAAGGCAATTTCGCGTGTTCTCGGACGTTCTTTTCGCATTGGTGCAATAGTACGAAAACGTATATTTCCACCGCTGAACAATGCCTTTTATCTGAAAAAATAGAAAACTATTGGCAATCATTAGTTCTCTTTTGCCCTGACCAAAATCTATAAAACCGTCCATTTGGTCTGTTGTGCTATTGTACTCGAGCTCGGAACGTCCATGTATCTCATCAAACAAGATGACACAGTTCCCTTCGCTCTCTGACATATTAATTACATGCTTCAAAATGCTTTTATAGACCTTATCATTTATGCCCGGACAAATCATTCTTATAGGGCAGATTTAAGAAAGAGCATCTCGCATGAACTGGTATCCTTTTGATGATCTGTAATTTAGATTCATCAAAAGGTTTTTTTCTATGTCATTAAATTTTGCGACATGTTTTGTTTTTAATAGCAGTGAGGCAAAAAACTTGGAACCCTCATTTACATTTTCGGGATCCACTATCGTGTTATTGCGCATCTTAACGCATTTTTCTGACCAGTTCGTATCATTTTCTTCTTTTTGTTTTTCTTCTAAAGCCGCGATTTCTTTTTGCAGTTTTTCTAACTGCACCCTCAAATTTTCATACTTAGTGCTAAGTTGAAAATGTGCATCCCGCCAGTATTTTTCGTTGCGGCAGTGTAGTTCGCAACGAGGGCATCCAATTGGCTCTTCAATGTTGTCCATTTGTGGGCTATTGTCACTGTGCTCTAAATTAACTAATGCAGAATCACTATTTTTCAGAGCACCAGATTCTGTTGCATTATTAATTTGCACATTTAATATAGGATAGACATTTTTTTTAAATTTTTTTTGGTGAATGTCCATTGCGTGGAAATGCTTTCCGCATATAAGTAGCTTTTTATTATCTTTAAATATAGCTTTCACCTCGCAGATGGACATCCACTCCGACCGAAAAGAATGCAGTACGGAAGGTGGATACGGACTATTGCAATTCTTAATATAGCAATGGCGTTGAAGCGGTTTGTTTTGATTTAAATTGTTTTGGTTGACCGGATCTTCAATGTGACCTATTTAATTAAATTATATTTATATTAGGTGATGCTAAAATACACATACACATACGGAGCAAGACATCTTGCAGAAACGAACAATTGAGCACAAACAATATGACAATCACAGCTAAAGGAACAATCACAGTACTAACAAGTAAGAAGGCTCTAGTCGAGAAATCCCGACTAGACGATACCCTGATCCCTATACCTTATGTGTGTTTGTATGTACGCACATACTGCATACTGCATACACAACTTCAATGTCCCATATCTCCGGTGTTTCTTAACCGATTTTAATAAAAATTTCACAGATTGTTATTATTTTGAATAATAGCTCTTATAGTCTCTGAGATCGGTTGGCTCATACATACGGACAGACGGACGGACGGACAGACGGACATGGCTATATCGACTCGGCTGTTGATGCTGATCAATAATATATATACTTTATGGGGTTGGAGAAGCTTCCTTCTGCCCGTTACATACTTTTGCACAAAACCATTATACCCTTTTTTCCCATTTTTAATGGGATCACATAAAAATAATTGTCAAAGATGTTTGGCGAATGCTTAAAACACCGCCATTTATATTTACTTGCATTGTAACTTACCCAGTTGTAGCGTTGGCATAGAACCAAATTTCAATCTACGTGTTGAAACGCATTCCTTTTCGAAGTGTAGATCACACACTCTAGTGTGGGTGTTTATTAAATCAATGTTAATCCTTAAGTTTTCGCACCACGCACTAGCACTTCTTTCGGGAACGCGAAATAGTTTTATGCCACCAACGCAGCCTTCAACCAAACACTTATATGCCACATTTTTATTATTAGTTTCCATATTTCCGATATGGCTTATACGTTTTTAATTATTATTATTATATTTTTAATTAATTAGATTTGAAAAAATCTGATTGTTTTGCCAATAATTTATAACTTTGATATTTGCGACCGTGTTGTTACAATTTCAAAGCATAAATGCACATGCACTTGAAAATTTACACACACACTCAAAGAAAAGCGCGCGCAAAAATTTGCTTGCCTCTTTAGTATAAAGACTAGAAGAAGGGTAAAGCTAAAAACAAGCAATTAAAGCTAAGCTCATATGTTAAAGTATCCTAATGTATTCAACATCTGATCGTAGCGTAGCTGAATGAACTATTGCTTCAGCAACGGTCAAGCCGAGTTCAAACACTCATTATGAAGACTTTTTTTTTCTTAATTATTTTTATTTTTTACATATAAATGAATTTTTATATATATATCTTATGTTTATGTTATGTGTTTTAATCATACATTTATTTCATTTTAAAAGAAGATAACTTGATTGTATTATAAAATTTTGTTCTGCCGACCAAAAAGTATGTATATATATGTTTGTGTTTGTATGCATGTATTTACTTATTTGGGAGATCCTTAGTTTTGGGTCGATTGTTTGCCTGTACACCGCTTCTTTATATGTTGGGCATCCTTTGAATGTTGCTACGTGGTTTCCTTTGCAGTTTGTACATTTTCCATCCACTGACCTTGGTTTTGAACATGTTTTGGAGTTGTGTGGCCCAGCACATTTGAAGCAAATGAAGGTGTTGCTTGGACAATTCTTGTAGAGGTGGTCAAATTTTTGGCATTTATGGCACTGGTAAATATGGGTTTGGGGAGTTGTTTTTATTACTCTAATTTTGTAGGTGCCTAGTCTATTTAATTCGAGGATTTTTGAATTGTTTGGGTGTGGGATAAGGTCTACTTTAAATGAGCTAGTGCGGAGGTTTTAATGCTTTCCTATGATGTTTTTGACGAAGCATGTTTTATAGCCAAGGAGGGCAAGTTGGGCCGAGATCCAGTCTTCTGGCACTGTAAAGTGGAGGCCTTTAATGGTTACCCGGTACCTGGTTCCGACTTTGAGTTGTGTAAGGAATTTGATTTTGTACTTTTCCAGCAGTTTGATGAGGGCAATTTGTTTGTTTATATCTTTACATTGTAGACATAATCCGTTATTTTGCGTTACGCTTGTGGTGAAGGCATTAGGTCCAAGTTTTGTTGCTGCTTTTTCGATGATTCTGTTCGCATCGTGTACTTCTGTAATTATTATTCGTAGGTCAGCTTTTGGTTCTGGTTCTGGTTTACTTGATTCGTCTGATTCTGTGTCTGATAAGTCTATTTGGGTGACATTAGTTGTTGAGTTAAGTGAGATATTTGTTTCTATGGGGGGGTTGTGTTTTAGTCCTAGTCCTAGTCCTAATGTAGCTGGGCTTCTAGCGACTGGAGTTGGTGTAATTTGGTTTTTGTTCTTCCTTAGATTCAATTGGGCTTTTGCTATGATGGTTTGTTGTTGGATTTCTGCTAGCACCTCTGCCTGTATCTTTGTCATTTTCCTCCGAGGCGGCTCTTCAGTGCGGGTTATAGGTGTTATTCCGTCCTTTCGTTGTTTGTTCTCCGGGTCTGCATTTTTTTTCAGTTGCCAGGTTGTCTATTGAAGGTTTATTTATGTTTTGTTGGTTTTGTTGATTTGATGGTAATTCTTTTTTAATACGTTTTATTTTATACATTTTGATTTTGTTTATTGTGAGATCTGTAAGATAATATGGTGTATGGATTATTTTATGAGGCACAGGTAAGTTACCACTAATATTGTTTATATATGTTGTGGGATTTGGCTAATTTGTTGGGGCTTTAGTTTTATCGTTTTAGGTCTTTGAGTTGTAATCAGTCTTTGTTTGTTATTTGCTGTAAGTAGGGCTTTAGATATATTTTATGTGGGTATAGTTTAAGTGTTCTAGCGTTTTATTGTAAGATAAAGTTAGTTCAACTGAAGGATTTCTCTGTGCTCTTCAGTGATTTTTTGGACCTATCTATGTATATATATGTTTGTGTTTGTATGCATGTATGTTACTTATTGGTGTCGGAAGCAAATCGTCTGCCGATGGCCTGCTGCATGTTGGCTTGAGCCGTATTTTTGTGTATGCATTTCTGTGCGCCGAACGTGAATGGGCAAAACGCAAAAATACAAACAACTGAAAGACGTACTGGTTGTCGTTGCTGAAACGCACACGCTGCTGGTTATTTTGCTTTCAAATAGAGTAAATTTGCTTGTTATAGACTGAACCCACTAAAAACAAGTAGAAGGCTCTAGTCGAGAAATCCCGACTACACGATACCCTGATCCCTATACTTTACGCGTACAGTCAGTGTTTGCAAGTATGTGTGTTTGTATGTACGCACATACTGCATACACAACTTCAATGTCCCATATCTCCGGTGTTTCTTAACCGATTTTAACAAAAATTTCACAGATTGTTATTATTTTGATTATTAATTTAAACGCCATCTAAAGATTTTTCAAATTCAAGATTTTGTTGTTATCGATCCCATGTGTATATCGAAAACGGGATGAGTTATCGAAAATCGAAAACAAACTTGTACTGCCTAGGGATTAGGCGAGCTTAAGTTTGAAATCTGGCTCTAGCTCTTATAGTCTCTGAGATCGGTTGGCTCATACATACGGACAGACAGACGGACAGTCAGACAGACGGACAGACGGACGGACAGACGGACATGGCTATATCGACTCGGCTGTTGAAGCTGATCAAGAATATATATACTTTATGGGGTCGGAGATGCTTCCTTCTGCCCGTTACATACTTTTGCACAAAACCATTATACCCTTTTTTCCCATTTTTAATGGGATCAGGGTATAAAAAGGGAAAAAGGGTATATTGTTTGTAAGCAAAAGTATGTAACAGGCAGAAGGAAGTAAAGGGTTCAGGGTATCGTCTAGTTGCGATCTCTTGACTAGAGCCTTCTTTCTTGTGTGTTAAAAGTTGTTGCCGATCAATGAGTATGTATATGTATGTTTGTGTTTGTATGCTCTTTGAAGTCGAAGGCAAATCGTCTACGGACGGCCTGCTGCATGTGGCCTTGAGCCGTCTTTTTGTGTATGCATGTGTCTGCGTCTAACGGGACTAGGCAGTACGCAAAAACAATAACAACAACAACACGTGACGGTTGTCGTTGCTGAAACGCACACGCTGCTCAATGTTGCTTCGATACCCTTTATTACAATATTTAATTAATGTCAATGACATTTTTATATCCTGATCCCATTAAAAATGGGAAAAAAGGGTATAATGGTTTTGTGCAAAAGTTTGTAACGGGCAGAAGGAAGCTTCTCCGACCCCATAAAGTATATATATTATTGATCAGCATCAACAGCCGAGTCGATATAGCCATGTCCGTCTGTCCGTCCGTCCGTCTGTCCGTATGTATGAGCCAACCGATCTCAGAGACTATAAGAGCTAGAGACTCCACATTTGGACCTTAAGCTCGCCTAATCCCTAGGCAGTACAAGTTTGTTTTCGATTTTCGATAACTCATACCGTTTTTGATATACACATGAGATCGATAACAATAAAAAAATGAAGCATGTTTTATAGCCAAGGAGGGCAAGTTGGGCCGAGATCCAGTCTTCTGGCACTGTAAAGTGGAGGCCTTTAATGGTTACCCGGTACCTGGTTCCGACTTTGAGTTGTGTAAGGAATTTGATTTTGTACTTTTCCAGCAGTTTGATGAGGGCAATTTGTTTGTTTATATCTTTACATTGTAGACATAATCCGTTATTTTGCGTTACGCTTGTGGTGAAGGCATTAGGTCCAAGTTTTGTTGCTGCTTTTTCGATGATTCTGTTCGCATCGTGTACTTCTGTAATTATTATTCGTAGGTCAGCTTTTGGTTCTGGTTCTGGTTTACTTGATTCGTCTGATTCTGTGTCTGATAAGTCTATTTGGGTGACATTAGTTGTTGAGTTAAGTGAGATATTTGTTTCTATGGGGGGGTTGTGTTTTAGTCCTAGTCCTAGTCCTAATGTAGCTGGGCTTCTAGCGACTGGAGTTGGTGTAATTTGGTTTTTGTTCTTCCTTAGATTCAATTGGGCTTTTGCTATGATGGTTTGTTGTTGGATTTCTGCTAGCACCTCTGCCTGTATCTTTGTCATTTTCCTCCGAGGCGGCTCTTCAGTGCGGGTTATAGGTGTTATTCCGTCCTTTCGTTGTTTGTTCTCCGGGTCTGCATTTTTTTTCAGTTGCCAGGTTGTCTATTGAAGGTTTATTTATGTTTTGTTGGTTTTGTTGATTTGATGGTAATTCTTTTTTAATACGTTTTATTTTATACATTTTGATTTTGTTTATTGTGAGATCTGTAAGATAATATGGTGTATGGATTATTTTATGAGGCACAGGTAAGTTACCACTAATATTGTTTATATATGTTGTGGGATTTGGCTAATTTGTTGGGGCTTTAGTTTTATCGTTTTAGGTCTTTGAGTTGTAATCAGTCTTTGTTTGTTATTTGCTGTAAGTAGGGCTTTAGATATATTTTATGTGGGTATAGTTTAAGTGTTCTAGCGTTTTATTGTAAGATAAAGTTAGTTCAACTGAAGGATTTCTCTGTGCTCTTCAGTGATTTTTTGGACCTATCTATGTATATATATGTTTGTGTTTGTATGCATGTATGTTACTTATTGGTGTCGGAAGCAAATCGTCTGCCGATGGCCTGCTGCATGTTGGCTTGAGCCGTATTTTTGTGT
Organism: Scaptomyza cyrtandrae; assembly: GCA_035044605.1. Classification (NCBI taxonomy): domain Eukaryota; kingdom Metazoa; phylum Arthropoda; class Insecta; order Diptera; family Drosophilidae; genus Scaptomyza; species Scaptomyza cyrtandrae. Next base: position 37,060 of record JAWNNS010000188.1, on the reverse strand, counting down.
ATGCATTTCTGTGCGCCGAACGTGAATGGGCAAAACGCAAAAATACAAACAACTGAAAGACGTACTGGTTGTCGTTGCTGAAACGCACACGCTGCTGGTTATTTTGCTTTCAAATAGAGTAAATTTGCTTGTTATAGACTGAACCCACTAAAAACAAGTAGAAGGCTCTAGTCGAGAAATCCCGACTACACGATACCCTGATCCCTATACTTTACGCGTACAGTCAGTGTTTGCAAGTATGTGTGTTTGTATGTACGCACATACTGCATACACAACTTCAATGTCCCATATCTCCGGTGTTTCTTAACCGATTTTAACAAAAATTTCACAGATTGTTATTATTTTGATTATTAATTTAAACGCCATCTAAAGATTTTTCAAATTCAAGATTTTGTTGTTATCGATCCCATGTGTATATCGAAAACGGGATGAGTTATCGAAAATCGAAAACAAACTTGTACTGCCTAGGGATTAGGCGAGCTTAAGTTTGAAATCTGGCTCTAGCTCTTATAGTCTCTGAGATCGGTTGGCTCATACATACGGACAGACAGACGGACAGTCAGACAGACGGACAGACGGACGGACAGACGGACATGGCTATATCGACTCGGCTGTTGAAGCTGATCAAGAATATATATACTTTATGGGGTCGGAGATGCTTCCTTCTGCCCGTTACATACTTTTGCACAAAACCATTATACCCTTTTTTCCCATTTTTAATGGGATCAGGGTATAAAAAGGGAAAAAGGGTATATTGTTTGTAAGCAAAAGTATGTAACAGGCAGAAGGAAGTAAAGGGTTCAGGGTATCGTCTAGTTGCGATCTCTTGACTAGAGCCTTCTTTCTTGTGTGTTAAAAGTTGTTGCCGATCAATGAGTATGTATATGTATGTTTGTGTTTGTATGCTCTTTGAAGTCGAAGGCAAATCGTCTACGGACGGCCTGCTGCATGTGGCCTTGAGCCGTCTTTTTGTGTATGCATGTGTCTGCGTCTAACGGGACTAGGCAGTACGCAAAAACAATAACAACAACAACACGTGACGGTTGTCGTTGCTGAAACGCACACGCTGCTCAATGTTGCTTCGATACCCTTTATTACAATATTTAATTAATGTCAATGACATTTTTATATCCTGATCCCATTAAAAATGGGAAAAAAGGGTATAATGGTTTTGTGCAAAAGTTTGTAACGGGCAGAAGGAAGCTTCTCCGACCCCATAAAGTATATATATTATTGATCAGCATCAACAGCCGAGTCGATATAGCCATGTCCGTCTGTCCGTCCGTCTGTCGTCTGTCCGTATGTATGAGCCAACCGATCTCAGAGACTATAAGAGCTAGAGACTCCACATTTGGACCTTAAGCTCGCCTAATCCCTAGGCAGTACAAGTTTGTTTTCGATTTTCGATAACTCATACCGTTTTTGATATACACATGAGATCGATAACAATAAAAAAATAAAAAAAAATTTAGATGGCATTTGAATTATTATTCAAAATAATAACAATCTGTGAAATTTTTATCAAAATCGGTTAAGAAACACCGGAGATATGGGACATTGAAGTTGTGTATGCAGAATGCAGTATGTACGTACATACAAACACACATACTTGCAAACACTGACTGTACGCGTAAAGTATAGGGATCAGGGTATCGTCTAGTCGGGATTTCTCGACTAGAGCCTTACTTGTTTTTATTGGCTGAGTGAAAACTTTAACACTTGTCCTAGTAGTGCCATCCCCGTGCCATATCAGTCGCATTATACAAGCTACGACTTGCTGTGGTGGCTATCTTATGCCCGCCAACCACACGGTGAGCGCACACATGTGTGATGTTGCATCTGTGCCCTGCCTTGAAATTCACAACTGGTTCTAGCTTTGTCAGAGTGGTATGGGGCTTGCTAAACTGGAATTGATTGCTTCTGATAGTACCGTGAGGTGCTGAATAAGCCAAGTTTTTTTGAAAAACTTACTTGTTTTTTTTACATTTTTTATATGCACTTATTACATTTTTTAAAATTGTTTTTAAACCTTTTTTTTTGTCTTTTATATTATGTGAAAAGTATATTTAGTAAGTTGACGACAAGCAGTTATGTCATCACATAGAAATCTAAGTCCTTAACTAGCCGTCGGTTAGCAAAGGCATTATTCAGCGTTAGTATGAAATCAGCAGTGGGCAAGGAATTGCATTCGGTGGCTGTAGCAATTGTGCTTGACATTAAACACTCCGGATTAAACTCATTCGTTAGGCAAACACACTCGTCAATTATAATCCCACAAAGGTTCAACTTGTACGGTGCTTGACCAAATACTGTTGTTGCAATTTGCTCACTTGAAAGAATGCATCGGAGGGATTTTTAAGGCACATTTTGTCAGTAGCAAAATTCCTTGCCTGGTCTTCATAGTTTTCGGATGCAAATGAGTCCATTTTTGGTTGAGGTGAGGTGCTTATCGCATTCAGTGCAATCAAACCTTTTCTTTGCTATCAGGTAGCCGTCATAGTATCTGCTTGAGACAAGCTCTGCGACAGATAAATCAGGCAAACTTATTGCGACTTCCTCACTATATTATCAATGTCTATGCTAGTCTGCTGATCTGTGGGATATGACGCCTCGCATTCCTCGATGCGATCTATCGGCTGATCCGGATCAATTACCCAATCCATTTCTAGATCATTGTCATCATCCTCACAGTTGGCATTTTGAAGATATGCAGATGTTATTATCTTCATTGACATCAACCTCGCCGTCAAGTATTGCATCTCTCTTACTGAGGGGTTGGTATTATTCCCCAGTTTGAAGCGCAATGCCGCAAAGAAATTTTCCAAGCTATCTTGGTTGAACCTTGTAAGGTGTATATAGTGGATATCTGCGTTGCTCAGCAGATCATCCGTCAGGCTTATTATATGGTCTACAGTATATCGAAGACCTTGTTGCAACTGGCATCTTTGAGCAAAGGTAAGCTGTTTAACAAACGTTAAAATTTCTTTTGATGAAGAACGACAGCTCAAAACATCAAAGGCATCATTCAGCGTTAGTAGGAAATTGGCAGTGGACAACGCTTTATCCATAGTATGGCATACTTTTATGGCGTTGCCCACAGATCTGGAAAATACTTGAGTGGCCAATTTCACACTCGTTTTTTTCGTAAATTTAGGCCGAATGTGCCTCTCCGTCATCTTTGGAGCCATTCGAGTCGTCTGACTTTTCAATATATTATTCCTATATTCCTTATTTCCAGTAGGCTCTTTATACAATTGTTTCGTTGAAGTGCTTAGGGAATTATAAACATTGACGTTGCTTATTGCCTGATCGCATACCGCGGCTCTCACTTTCAGTTCCATTCGGGTTAATGCTTCAATATTTTCTATTTCGGACGTTGTTTTCGCATTGATGCAATAGTACGAAAACGTATATTTCCACCGCTGAACAATGCCTTTTATCCGAAAAAATAGAAAACTAATGGCAATGATTAATTCTTTTTTACCCTGACCAAAATCTATAAAACCGTCAATTTGGTCTGTTGTGCTATTGTACTCGAGCTCGGAACGTCCGTGTATCTCATCAAACAAGATGACACAGTTCCGTTCGCTCTCTGACATATTTTGCACATGCTTCGATATGGTGTAACAAACCTTTTCATTTATGTCCGGAGAAATTATTTTTATAGGGCTCCAATTTAGCAAGGTTCTGGGACTCGGACACAGATTAAAATATATTGCATCTCTCATAAACTGGTATCCTTTTGATGATCTGTAAATTAGATTCATCAAAAGGTTTTTCTCCATGTCATTAAATTTTGCGACATGTTTTGTTTTCAATAGCAGTGAAACAAAAGACTTGGAATCCTCATTTAAATTTTTGGGAACCACTATCGTGTTGTTGCTCATCTTCACGCATATTTCTGACCAGTTCGTATCGCATTCTTCTTTTTTTTCTTTTAGAGCTTCGATTTCTTTTTGAAGTTTTTTAAACTGAACCTTCAAATTTTCATACTTAGTGCTAAGTTGAAAATGTGCATTCCGCCAGTATTTTTCGTTGCGGCAGTGTAACTCGCAACGAAGGCATCCAATTGGCTCTTCAATGTTGTCCATTTGCAAATTTTTTTAAAATTCATTGCGTGGAAATGTTTCCGCATATATATCAGAAGGACATCCACTCCGACCGAAAAGAATGCAGTACGGAAGGTGGATACGTACTATTGCAATTATGAATATAAAAATGTCGTTGAAACGGTTTGTTTTCATTTAAGTTGTTTTTTTTATATTAGGTGGTGCTAAAATACACATACACATATAATCGGACAGACACTTACGGAATGAGCAAAACATCTTGCAGAAACAAACAATTGAGCACAAACAATATGACAATCACAGCCAAAGGAACATCCGTACTACATCGCTATAGTGTTTATTTAACGTGGCATGTTCCAGTGAAAGATTACAACCACGGTGCTCTTATATCCGAGTATATAGCACAGCGAGTTTGGCTTAAGCGCCAGACTAACACAACCACCACGATACTCCCACAAGGGGGCCTACCTCAATGAGCAGCCTTGGAGCTAACTCAACCCGTGGTACCGACTAAAAGACTCGGGTGGCCTCCCTATTTCAGTCCGCAAATCTGCGTACAGCGAGCATACACATATAACATGCAGCCAGTCCTCAGACGCCGCGCCGCAAATACATGCAGGCGTGGCGCTGATTCCCCTCAAATGCAGATTTGCGTTCAGCGATCCGTGGCCGGTTAAGAGAAAACCAGCGTGTAGACTAAAGCCAAAGTCTCGTCGGCTGAAAACACGGCTGTGTTCAACCAAGCATTCGTCAAGCAGCGCCGTCCTCTGCTTCCAGTCGAGACCAGACAAGTCTCGTCCGAACAGCCAGTCGCCATCCTTCAATGGGTAGTTGCGCTTCAGCTTGAACCTTACTGTCAAGCGCATGGCAGCAAGGCCAAGCGGGGGAGCTCCAGCTAGGACCTGCATCGCAACAGTGGATACTGTGCGGCAGATCGGCAGGGATCCATAGAGGATCAACCGATGACATGACATCAGTTTCCTCCTGGCTGTCGTTTGGCACATCGCCACGTCGTACCACACTGAGGCACCAAACAGTGCACAAGGCACTATGAGTCCGGCATATATGGTCCGCTTGGCGCGGGGGCTGACACCCAGTCGACCCGTAGTACGCGTGCCAAAGCCCTAACGACTCCAGTCAGCCGATCACGTAGAGACGCGATATACGGGTTACAATTAACCGCTCGCCGACTGTGATGCTTAGGTACCGGTATTTCCTGACATATGGCAGGCTTGTTTGACCAAGCCGTACCACCGGCGGCCTGTTAGGTGACAGCTTTCCTTTCAGCAGCATTGTGGCCGATTTGCTGATGGAGACAGCAACACCGACCTCGTTCCCCCAAGCTCCAACGATGGACATCAGCTCCGTGCCTTTTCCTTCCAGGACTCTGCGGGAATCTCCCTCGACGATTAGCAGCAAGTCGTCTGCATACGCGCTGAGCGGGCAGTGAGGCTCCAAGCGCTGGAGAAGCACGTCCATCATGAGGTTCCAAATGAATGGACCACTGATGGAACCTTGTGGGCAACCTCGTTACAATTTCAAAGCATAAATGAACATGCAAAGAAAAGAGCGCGCCTAAATTTGCTTGCCTCTTTAGTATAAAGACTAGAAGAAGGGTAAAGCTAAAAACAAGCAATTAAATCTAAGATTATATGTTAAAGTATCCTAATGTGTTCAACATCAGATCGTAGCGTAGTTGCAAGAACTTTTGCTTCAGCAACGGTCGAGCCGAGTTCAAACGCTCGTTATGAAGATTTTTTTCTTAATTATTTGTATTTTATTTGTTAATTATTCTACATATAAGTGAATTTATATATATATTTAATGTTAATGTTATGTGTTTTAATCATACATTTATTTCATTTTAAATGAAAATAATTTTATTGTATTATAAAATTTTGTTGTGCCGACCAATGAGTATGTATGCCTATGTATGTTTGTGTTTGTATGTGTGTATGTTACTCATTGGTGTCGACAGCAAAACGTCTGCAGATGGCCTGCTGCATGTGGCCTTGAGCCGTATTTTTGTGTAACAGGAATAGGCAGAACGCAAAAATAACAAGTAAGAAGGCTCTAGTCGAGAAATCCCGACTGGACGATACCCTGATCCCTATACTTTACGCGTACAGTCAGTGCTTGCAAGTATGCGTGTACGTGCATACTGCATACTGCATACACAACTTCAATGTCCCATATCTCCGGTGTTTCTTAACGTTTAATAATTGTCATTATTTTGTTAAATGTATCAAACGTCTCAAAGTTTTCCAAATTCAATGTGTATATCGAAAACGGGATGACTTATCGAAAATCGAAAACAAACTTGTACTGCCTAGGGATAAAGCGAGCTTAAGTTCCAAATCTGGAGTCTCTAGCATTGCTATATCGACCCGGCTGTTGATGCTGATCAAGAATATATTTACTTTATGGGGTCGGAGATGCTTTCTTCTGCCTGTTACATACTTTTGCCCAAAACCATTATACCCTTTTTCCCATTTTTAATGGGATCCCTTAATTACGGCTTTACACAAATAGAAGACAATGGTACAATGAAACCACAGTGTGTTGTAAGCATGAAGGTACTGACTTTACAATCTTTCAAAAAAAAAAAAGCCAATATCAACTTGTTTGGTACATTTGATCAGCGTTCAGCATCAAGGGCTAGCTTTGAAGTAGCCTGCCTGATTGCTCAAAATAAGAAACCATACACTATTGGCGGAGATTTGGTTAAACCAGCTGCTGTAAAAATGGGAGAGATTATGTGTGGTCAAAAAGAAGCGGAGAAACTGAATTCAGTGCTTTTGTCCGCGAAAATTGTGAAAGAACGAATTTCTTTCTTGGCAGAAAATGTGAAGGAACAGGTTATTCTCGCATTAAAACCGGCTAAATATTTTGCTATTCAGCTTGATGAGACAACTGATTTTAGTAGCAATTCACAGCTAATGGTATATGTTCGCTACAAAGGTGCAGATCATTTTTATGAGGAATACTTTAATGCGCAAAGTTTAAAATGGGAAAACTGTATTTCTGTTTCTTTGGATGGAGCTCCAGCTATGCTGGGTCATATTAATCGTTTTTCGGCTTTCGGAAAAAAAAAATAACCCAAATATTGAAGTTATTAACTGTATGATCCATCGCCAGGCCCTTATAGTCAAATATTTATAACCTACACTGAAACCCGTTATGCATGATGTCATCAAGATTGTAAATTTTATCAAGGGTCATGCACTAAACACGCGTCTATTTCGTGAATTATATCAGGACGGTGAAATTAAATATATGGACCTACTTTATTATACCGAAGTAAGGTGGCGGAAATGTATTAAATCGAGTATGGACTCTCAAAAGTGAAGTCGACATTTTTATGGTTGATCAAAAAAATATTCTCGCAGATAAGTTTAAAAACTCTTCCTGGGCTGCATATCTCGCATATTCAGCGGACATTTTTGAGAGTATAAATATATTATACAAAGAATTGCAAGGAAAGAATTTTAATACTATTTCAGCGAGATAAATAAGCGTTTGGATAAAAGCTGCAATATTGGAGACAGAAAGTAGAACAGAACAAGATTGCTTCTTTTCCAAGGTTACTTTTGCCGACATTAAGGATACAATTTTAAGACATCTTATTAAACTCAGAAAGCGGCTTTCAGATTACTTTCCAGATCTTGATACACGTATTGTCTGTTGGATTGTAGATCCTTTTAAATGTGAAGTTGCTATGATACTAGAAGAACCTTCAGGTTTGGCAGAAGCAATTCATGAACTTCGATCTAATACTGAAGCACATATTCAATTTGAGAATGATCCAAATCTGTCGTCTTTTTGGATGTCAAAAGCTGCAAAGGTTTTCAAAATTGCACATGAAGAGACGGTTAAAAATCTTTTGCCATTTGGAACAACATATTTGTGCGAACAGGGCTTTTCCACTCTAATGAACATAAAAACGTAGAACAGAAATCGATTAAACGCCGAAGACTGTATTCAAATCGCTCTTACATCAAAGAGTCCCAATTTTGAAGCAATTGTACATGAAACAAAATCATTTCTCCAAAACGTGAAGGAAGAATGAGTTCAACTATTATTTTGTTTCTAATTTTTTTAATTCCATTTTTGTTTGTACCACCATTATTGTTATTGTTGTTATTATAATTTGTTACAGTACCCTAACTCCAATTGTACCCCAATGGGCTTTAATTTTTTATATTGAAATCGAAATATCAGGGCTATCATTTTCGTCAAAGAAGCGAATTTTTTGCTTCCTCAACTGTATATTACTGGTATTAAAATTATTACTGTTTTGAATTACTAGGTAATACATTGATAAATCGAATAAATGATGTTTAAATGAAGTTGTAAGTTATTATTTTCTTTTCAAAATTATCATTGGGCCTATATTTTGAAAGATGCTAAAAAGAGGTAATACCTTTTTTTTTCTTTACTCTTCACCCTGGGGGTAATGTCAAGTTTGACAACAATATTTGGGGTAACGATTAAAAAAGTTCCCCGACCACTCCCTTATCAGGTTCAACAGTTTGGAAAATATCTTTGCTGCATGTCGCACTTAACTGGGGAGCAATGTGCATTATGAGTCCTTCGCCACAATATTTGGCCAAGCACCGCACAAGTTGAACCTAAGAGTATATTTGATGAGTGTGTTCACCTAACGAATTATTAACGAACAATTAATTGAATTAAATTAACATTTTATTGAATTTTGAACCAGAGAACCAAATTTAGATTTAAAAATTATACATATTACATAAATCTACGCCAATGGATTAGATCCGCACCAAACACTTTGAACTGGGAAACACGGTTCGCTACTTAAACATTATTAAGAAGAGGTTTTCTCTTGGTCTTTTCGAATTAGAGTTTGAGGCATCTGATAATATTTCTGAGGTTCTTAAATTAAATTCATTTGGCAACCAGCAAGTAAGCATTGAACGTCCTTATGGCCCTGTGGAGACTGTCCAATGCCACAGGTGTCAGCAAATAGGACATACAAAGAACTATTGCCGCCGACCGTTTATCTGTGTAAAGTGTGCCGGCCAACATCCATCAGTTAACTGCCCAAAATTGCAGGATGAACCTGTAAAATGCCATAACTGCAAAGGACAGCACACTGCAAGTTATCGTGGATGCAAGTCATTCATTGAAACGGCAAACCTGGATATCCTTCTAATATTAGAATCACACCTCATAAACTCGGATACGACCACCATCAATGGATACATCACATATTTGGCTAACCATTATCCAATCGTAAGCGTAGGAGGCACGGCCATTTTCATTAAACAAAAAATAAGACACCTTGCATTACCATCGCAAACACTCCCTGGTATACAATGTGTTTCAATAGCAGTCTTACTCACTGATGCGACTACCATAAATATCTCAGCAGCATATCTTCCACCGCTCATTGTCTGGACAAAACTCGACTTCAGCTCCTTTTTCAGTACCCTTGGAGGAAAATTGTTGATAACTGGAGATTGGAATGGCAAAAGTAATTAGTAGGGCAACACCCTAACGTGCGCAAGGGGTAAATCATTACTGGAATGTATTCATTCTCATAATTATAAAGTTTTGGCAACTGGCTCTCCCACCCACTATCCGTACTTTGCAATATATAACGGAATTCGGGACTCTCTACTTGAAATTAAAACCATACTATTGAACCAGACCGTCATAGTAATCCCCGATTACTCCCAAGTGGCTCAAGTATTAAAAAATATCAAAAATGGATCAACGACCATAGTCTTAATGAAACGGAGATTCATTCAGGAGAAGATGTTGAGGATTGTATTGAAATCTTTGAAAGAAATATTAATGAGGCTGCCGCTTTTGCTAAGAAAAAGCAGCAAGACGTCAGACAGGACTCTCATAAGTTAAATTCCTCTACAAATCGGATTATAACTCAGATGTTTGAAGCTAAGAGACTTTTAAAACGCTCTCTCGCTTACGCTCATCACCCTATTGTTAAAATTACAATTAATTGTTTATCCAACCGTATCTCTAAAAAACTTAAGAAAGAGAAACAACTGAAAAATAATAGGATGTTGGAATCTATTGATCCGTCTAACCGCTACAACATGCAGCACCTCTGGCGATTCACAAACAAAATAAGCAAACAACCAGCTCCCAACCTACCAGTTAAAAAGCACCCAATATCAGTTGGCTCCACGGATATTTGGTGCAAAACCACAGAAGAAAAATCTGAGGCTTTTGGGATACACCTTGAGTCTAGGTTCTTGATGACATCACTGTTGTACTATACTGCTTATACTAAAGAAATCCTCTGGGATGGATAACATCGATAATTTCACAATCAAGTCACTTCCGTATTCTGCTATTGAATATATGTAGGAATGGGAGATCTATCTAGTAGGCTATATCGACATACGTCAACATCTTTGAACGAGCTAACTAATAAAGAAATAAAATAAGTCAGTTGTAACTGAACCAGCAAAATAATAAGACCTATAATAAAATAAAACTCGGTCAACAAACAAGAAGCTATTTTATAGTCATTTTAAAAGTTCAGTCCTACATATATCACCAAAATTTATAATAGCATTATTACATTTGGTTATTTTCCAAATAGATGGAAGTGCGCAAAAGTGAAAATGGTTCCCAAGCCTAGCAAGCTAGCCAACGGAGCAACTTTCTTCATATCTTCATTCAATAAGTTTGCTGTCTGGCATATCTAAAATCTTTGAATCCATTATCCTGAAAAGCTATTTGACATTCCAACATTTGCAAATGCTATCTCAAACCACCAATTTGGTTTTCGCAAAGAACATGGAGCTGAACAGCAACTTGGCAGAGTTACTCTGTTTTTGAGAAAAGTAACTACTGCCCAAAAGTTTATGATATTTGGGTAGCGAACTCTGTAACCTAGCTTAGTTAGCTTAGCACGTATCCAGTCTAAAGGAGTAGTTTTATGGAGATGGCGAATAATCGCACGGAATCCGCGATTGTGCTCCAATTGATAGGTGTGAGATTCTATATTGTTGTCTTCAAAGTATTTGATAAGTTGTCGATAATTTGTTAAATCCTCACAAATTACAAATGTAATTGGTAACAAATTTGTTACCAAACCATCAGCTAATCAAGGATATAACAAATTATCGACAACTTATCAAATACTTTGAAGACAACAATATAGAATCTCACACCTATCAATTGGAGCACAATCGCGGATTCCGTGCGATTATTCGCCATCTCCATAAAACTACTCCTTTAGACTGGATACGTGCTAAGCTAACTGAGCTAGGTTACAGAGTTCGCTACCTAAATATCATTAAAAAGCGCTTCACTCGTGAGCCGTTAAACCTGTTTGAGGTAGAATTCGAGACTACAGAAGATATAACAAAAGTGCTGAAACTGAATTCGATTGGAAATCAGCAAGTTACCATTGAGCGCCCGATATCCACTGTGGAGATTGTACAATGCCACAGGTGTCAACAAATTGGTCACACTAAAAATTACTGCCGGCGTTCATTTGTTTGTGTGAAATGTGCTGGCAATCATGCATCGGTGAACTGCCCTAAGCTTCACGATGAACTCCCCAAATGCCATAATTGCAAGGGACAACACGCTGCCAGCTATAGAGGGTGCCAAGCTCTTAAAAATGCTTATGTTGCAAAAACATCTACTGTAACGTCGCGCGCATACCTGCTGTTCCCCAACGGGCCCAACAACAACCACAGCAACGTCAAAATCCACCTCAACCAGCGGTGCAACCAATCACTCGCAATTTGCCTACTCATGGTTCTATACCCAGCTACTCTGCTATGCTGAAGGGAGTCAACCCTCCACAACAGCAACAGCGGGACCAAGCACGACAGCCATCACAACAGAAACGGCCAATACAATCCGTTCAGGAAGCACACCCAATGCAACAAAGGCAGCTTAGGCTTGGTCAGATGTGGGTAAACCAGCAACAAAGGCCAGTTCAGATGTCAATACATCAGCCAATTAACTACCACCCAGTGCGCTCTTCTACAAGGAGCCGTAGTCGCAGTGTTCGGAGAATTCCTGAGGTAACTCGCATACCCAAAAATCACCATGATACCCTCAGTGAAAAGCTTGATAAATTAGCAGACATACTAATTGAGGACCGCCTACAACGGGCTAACAACAACGCTACTCCTGATTTTTCGAGGTTGGAGTATTTGATAGAAAAACTTCTTGGAGTATTAGCAAATTCATTGCAAGCGGTCAATGTACCGCAAAATGTCTAATTGCTACGTGAATCCACCTCGTTCCCAGTTGCCAGTTAATAGAAGTCTAAAAATTGTTTCTTGGAACGCTTGCGGACTTTTGAATAAGCTTAGTGAAGTAAAACTGTTTACCATCTCAAACAACATTGATATTCTACTGATAACTGAAACCCATCTCAAGGATTCGGATACCACTAATATCAATGGATACTTAACTTACATGGCTAACCATCCATCCAATCATAGGCGAGGAGGCGCGGCTATCTTTATAAAACAAAATATAAGGCACCTTGCATTACCATCACAAGCACTCCCTGATGTACAATGTGTCTCTATAGCACTATCACTCACTGATGGAACAACTATAAATATTTCATCAGCATACCTTCCACCACTTATTGTCTGGGTAAAAGACGACTTCAGCTCCTTTTTAAGTACCCTTGGAGGAAAGTTCTTGATAATTGAAGATTGGAATGCCAAAAATAATTGGTGGGGCAACATCCGATCTTGCGCAAGGGGTAAATCTTTACTCGAATGTATCCATTCTCACAACTATAAAGTTTTAGCTACTGGCTCTCCCACTCATTATCCGTACTATTCACGGCATACCCCGTCAGCTATTGACTTTGGAATATATTGTGGTATTCGTGACTCTCTATTTGAGATTAATATCCTATATGATTTAAACTCGTATCATCTACCATTACAAATATCTTTTCATACTATTGAGCCAATCCGTCACAGTAATCCCCACTTACTCCCGGCTGGCACAAGTATTAAAAAATTCCAAAAATGGCTTGACGACCACATTCTTAATGAAACGGAGATTTGTTCAGGAGAAGACATTGAGGATTGTGTAGAAATTCTTGAAAGAAATATTTATGATGCAGCTGCTTTTGCAAGGAAAAAACACCATAACGTCAGGCAGGACTCGCATAATCTAAACTATGCTGCAAATAGGACAATAATTAAAATGGTTGAAGCTAAGAGGCTTCTAAAGCGCCTTATCACTTACGGATGTCACCCTATTATTAAAATTACAATTAACTATCTATCAAACCGTATCTCTAAAGAAATCAAGAAAGAGAAACAATTGAGAACTGATCTGTTAAAATCTACTGACCCGTCTAACCGCTACAATATGCAATATATGCAATATACAATAGGCGACTCACAAACAAAATAAACAAACAATTAGCTCCCAATCTACCAGTTAAAAAATACCTACTACCAGCTGGCTCTACGGATATTTGGTTTAAGACAACGGAAGAGGAATCTGAGGCTTTTGGACTACACCTTGAGTCTAGATTCTCCCCTATCCTCACCGTTTTGGACACTGATAGAAAGATGATTGAAGATGATTTGCAGTTATTACCCATTCCTAGTACTACATCGGACGACATCACTGTTTCTGAAGTACAAGCTGAAATTAAAAAACTAATACGAAAGAAATCGCCTGGGATTGATAATATTAATAATTTAACAATCAAATCACTGACGTATTCTGCTATTGAATATATTACTAAAATATATAATAGCATTATCAATTTTGGTTACTTTCCAAACAAGTGGAAATGCGCAAAGGTGAAGATGATTCCAAAGCCTGGCAAGCCAACGGAACAACTTGCCTCATATCGCCCAATAAGTCTGCTATCTGGCATTTCAAAAATTTTTGAGTCCATTATACTAAAAAAGCTGTTTGACATTCCAGCATTTGCAAAAGCAATACCACACCACCAATTTGGTTTTCGCAAGGAACATGGAGCTGAACAGCAACTTGATAGAGTTACTCAATTTATCCTCCGTGCTTTTGAAAAAAGAAACTACTCTCCAACAGTTTACTTGGACATTCAAGAAGCATTTGATCGAGTGTGGCATAATGGACTACTTTTTAAACTTAAAAAAGTTGTGTCTCAAACACTTTACTGTGTATTAAGAAGTTATTTAACACGGAGAACTTTTATAATAGAATGTAATGGAGGAGTTCGTAGCCAAGTTAAAAACGTGTCAGCTGGTGTCCCACAAGGGAGTGTATTGGGCCCAGTACTTTACAGTATCTACACCTCAGATATTCCTATCCCATCATCCTACAGCAATATGCTTCTAGCAACCTATGCTGACGATACTGTTATTGTGTCAGAATGTAACTCACAAAGGAAAGCAATAGATATAGTTAGATATAGTCGAGTGGGTCGACCACTGAGGAACAAGTTCTTGCATTGATATTTGTGATACACAATCGCAAGCGTAAAACCACCAAAAAGAAGAAACAGATAGAGAGACAAAGGCCTTAGACTTAGAGTTGGATAGTTGAAAGAGACAAAAACATCTTCAGGGACTTTTTAATGTGTAGATACACTTTGGTGTATTTAAATGTAATGTACTCAAGATGTACCAGATATTATATATGATATATATATAGATTCGTGTCTATTTATTAATTATCATCATTCTTTTATGTTCCACATAATAAGTACTTTAAAGAATCCAATATATGTATGTTATCTTCAAGTTGTTATAGATTAAGAAACATAAATTAATTCATAGATTCGCTGCTCATAGATCAATAAAAAAAAAAAAACAAAAAAAAATCCCATCATCCTACAGCAATATGCTTCTAGCAACCTATGCTGACGATACTGTTATTGTGTCAGAATGTAACTCACAAAGGAAAGCAATAGATATAATAAATGACTATCTAAAGACATTTTCCAAATGGTCGAAGAAATGGTGCATTACGGTGAATGTGTCAAAAACTAAATATTTTCTCCACTCCATAAAATCTCCTGAAGATTCTACATTAATTCCAACTTTATCTGGGCGTGCTCTACAAAGTGTTCAATGTCACACTTACTTGGGAGTCAAAATGGAATCAAAACTAAATTTTAACCAACATGTTGCTGCGACTATTTTTAAGCTCAGAGGGAGAGTGAAAAAACTTTATTGGTTGATAGGTGGTTCAAGCAAACTCTCACTTAAAACCAAATTAATCCTATATAAGCAACTCATTGCACCAATTTGGCAATACAGTTTAGCTGTCTGGGGACCACTAACCAGTAATCTTCAATTTCTCAAGATACAAACGTTACAAAATAAAACGTTGAGGATAGTTGCAGGTGCCCCTTGGTACATAAGAAACCATACTCTTCATGTGGACCTTTAAATTCCCAATTTGGAGGGCACTTACAAATCCGTTTGTGAAAAATATTACAAAAGATTGAAAGAACATAACAACAGTGAGGCTAGAAACCTAGCCTTATTTCCATATGTTCCTCAGCGACTTTCACGTCCAAGATACTTATCGATGATTGATAGATGTGTTCCTTCAGACCAAAGACGACAACCTCCACAGCCTCGGGCTTGGTCTCCTCCGCCACCACGTGCTCCATTCATCGGACCACGAAATCATTTATATTACCTGCAGCTAGAAAGAGACGCAATTAGAATAAGAAAAGAAGCAGAGGAAGTTGAACATCAACGAATCCAAGAGAAGATTGGTGCTCAAGCTCAAACTGAAAGAAGAAAATTGATTGAGAGGGAAACTAGAAAACGAGAAGAAATGGCTTTAATCCCTCCTAAGCCCCAACCTACCCCAGAATCGATTGCTGAAGATGCTGCAAGACGACGCCAAAGATATCTTGATCTACTAAGAATTTTTGACTGCGAGGAACAGATAATTATTGCTCCAACTCTTCACCACTACCACCGGCAGCACCATCAGAGAGCAGTTTGGTAGCCGGGATATTGGCCATCATTGCTTCTCCCACTTAAACATCACGCGATCCGAGCAACAGATACAACATTAACAATCCTTGGCACATAAAAATAACATTAAAAGGCAGCCAACGCCCAATTTCCCAGTGAAAAAATTTTCTGAACTACAAACGGAAGAGATATCTGGTGCAAATCCACAGAGGAGAAAGCTGAAGCCTTTGGCCTCAACCTTGAGACCAGATTCAGGCCATTCCACACCACCCAAATTACAGATAGACTCGAAATTGAGTAGCAAGCTCGGCTGACTACAACATCTAATGAATTAGCGTTCAGGCAAATTACTCTGGCAGAGGTGAACTCAGTGATTAAACAAATGAAACTTAAAAAGTCCCCTGGGCTCGACAAGATTCACAGCCGCACTATCAAAGCATTACCTACATCAGCTGTACAGTACATTGTATTGATCTACAATAGCATTCTCAAATTTGGCCACTTCCCGAACAGATGGAAATATGCGTTGGTCAAAATGATCCCGAAACCTGGGAAGCCACCTGATCAGCTGTCATCGTAAAGGCCAATAAGCTTGATCTCTAGCCTATCCAAAATTTTTGAGTGCATCTTGTTAAAACGTTCTTTTGAGTGTGATGCAGGAAGGAACATGCGACGGATCAACAACTAGGTAGAGTTACGCAGTTTATTCTTAATGCATTTGAGAAAAACTGTTACTGCTCTGCTGTCTACCTAGACATACAGGAGGCCTTTGATCGGGTGTGGCACGATGTTCTCCTGTACAAACTTAGGCAACTTCTACCAGATATCCTTCACAGAGCGCTTAAAAGCTACCTCATGGCAGGACATTTACTGTTGAGTGTAACGGAGGTGTGCGATCCTCAGTCAGAAACATCGCTGCTGGTGTGCCCCAAGGGAGTGTTTTGGGACCAGTACTGTATACCATATACACAGCAGACATACCAATGGCATCTTATGGGATGCTGCTGGCAACGTATGCTGACGATACGGTCATCATGGCTGAACACACTAGTCAGGAAAAGTCCATTGCTAAAATCAATCAATACTTTGAAACTTTTTCTAGATGGGCCGATAAATGGTGCATCAAAGTAAATGTTGCTAAAACAGCACATGTCATGCATTCGCTGAAGAATATTAATCCAAGACTAACACCCTGTATGGCGGGAAGCGCTATTGCTAATAAAACAATGCACACGTATCTAGGTGTACGTCTGGATAACAAGCTAAGTCTAAATCAACAAGTAACAGCCACTATATCCAAGTAAGCGCAACTTAAAGGATTAAAAAGTTACATTGGTTGGTAAACGGTAATTCTAAGCTACCAATCAAATTAAAACATTTAATTTACAAACAGCTTATTGCGCCGATTTGGCAATATACCATAACAGTTTGGGGGTCTATTAACCTGCCAAACAAATTTTAACAAACTTCAAACTGTTCAAAATAAAGCCCTTAGAATAATCACTGGTGCTCCATGGTATGTGAGAAATTCTACTCTACACAGAGATCTAGAAATAAGGAAAGTAGAAGATTTTTATAATGATGCATGTTGCAAATTTATTCAAAAACCTACTAAATCACTGCAACTCAGAAGCCAGAAATATAGCGCTCCGTCCCTATGTACCATTTCGTATAACCCGTCCTAGATATATGGATATGATAAACAGATGCGTGCCACCCAACATAGGTCATCCACCTCCAGATTCAACCATAGCGCATCTGACCCAACTGCGCGATGAGAGACGTCAAGAGCGCCTTCCGAGAGAAAGGCAGCGCGAAAGACACATCAGAGAAAAGCAACAATATGCGCCCGCTTTTCTTTGAATGTGTGTGTAAATTATCAAGTGAATGTGTATTTATGCTTTGAATTTGGAACGACAGTCGCAAATTAAAAAAGTATAAAAAATTACTAAGCCCATCAGATTTGTTCAAATCCTAAACATCAAATCAAACCGAAAAGTTGTCTAGTTGTCCGTTAACATGGAAAACATAACCGAAATTTGCTGCGTTGGCGGCCAAAATCTATTCCGCATCCCCGAAAAAAATGCAAGTGCGTTGTGTAAAAATGTGTGTGTGACCTGCATTTCGAGAAGGAATGCGTTCTAAAAAAATATTTCAAACGTGGTTCTTTGCCCACGCTGTGTTTATTTATATATATATATGTTAGCTAACAATTTAGTACTGTGATTGTATCTTTAGCTTTGATTGTTTGTGTTATTCGTTTCTGCAAGATGTCTTGCTCATTCTGTAAGTGTCTGTCCAATTATATGTTTATTTTTGCACCTGCTAATATATGATTTATGGTCATGTTGCATAGCCAAAATTTCCAAATGCAATAGCACAAATCCACCTTCCATATTTTATTTATTATTTTTATTTATAAAACATGGCTTTGAAAACTTCAAAAAGTTAATGACTTGTAGAAAGCATTTCCATCCAATGGACATCCACAAATCAAAATTAAAACCCAATGTGCGTCCAATAATGAATGTGATGCATTAGAATCTGGTGCATTGAAAAATAATGATTCTGCATTGCTTAATTTAGAGCACAGCGATTATGATGATGATGACACACTAAATGACTACCGCAACGAAATCTTTTGGCGGAATGAATATTTTCAGCTTAACACAAAGCATGAAAATTTGAGGGTGCAAACAAAAAAGATAATGAAATGAACTGGTCACAAGAATGCAAGGAGATGAGCAATAACTTAAAATTGTAAATGAGGATTCCAAGTTTCTTGCCACACTGCTTTTGAAAACAAAACATGTCGCAAAGTTCAATGACATGGAGAAAAACGTTTTGATGAACATCAATAACAGAAGGTTACCAGTTTATGCGAGATGCTTTATATTTCAATCTGCCGAGTCCCAATACGTTACTAAATTGGAGCCCTATTAGAATGATTTCTCCGGTCTGTTATAGCATATCGAAGCATGTTCAGCAAGCGAACGTTACTGTGTCATCTAGTTTGATGAGATTCACGGACGTTCTGAGCTCGAATATAATAGCACAACAGACGAAATTTTGGGCAAGGTTGCCGAGAACCTTTGATGGCTAATAATTTCCTATTTTTCCAATTTAAAGGTATTGTTTGGCGGTGAAAATATACGTTTTCGTGTTATTGCACCAATGCGAATATAACGGCCGAAAACACGTGAAAATACCTTGTAGCATCAGCATCAGAAACTGCTTGTTGGCAAGAGATATCACCACAGCAAATGGCGTTGCAAGCTGGAGTGTCGTTTCCGACTTGTACGATATTGACTTGAAAATTCAGACAACTCGAATGGCTCCAAAACTGACGGAGAGGCACATTCGGCCTAAATATTTGGAAAGAATGAGTGTGAAATTATCGGTACAAATATTATCGAGATCTGTGGGCAACGCCATAAAAGTATGCCCCTCGAATAAGCTGTTCAAGCCGCATACTATGGATAAAGCGTTGTCCACTGCCAATTTCCTACTAACGCTGAATGATGCCTTTGATGTATAATTGACGAGTGTGTTTGCCTAACGAATGAGTTTAATCCAGAGTGTTTGATGTCAAGCACAATTGCTACAGCCACCGAATGCAATTCCTTGCCCACTGCTGATTTCATACTAACGCTGAATGATGCCTTTGCTAACCGACGGCGAGTTAAGGACTTAGATTTCTATGTGATGACATAACTGCTTGTCGTCAACTTACTAAATATACTTTTCACATAATATAAAAGACAAAAAAAATTGTTTAAAAACAATTTTAAAAAATGTAATAAAAGCATATAAAAAATGTAAAAAATACAAGTAAGTTTTTAAAAAAACTTGGCTTATTCAGTACCTCACGGTACTATCAGAAGCAATCAAATCCAGTTTAGCAAGCCCCATACCACTCTGACAAAGCTAGAACCAGTTGTGAATTTCAAGGCAGGGCACAGATGCAACATCACACATGTGTGCGCTCACCGTGTGGTTGGCGGGCATAAGATAACCACCACAGCGAGTCGTAGCTTGTTGTATGATGCGACTGATATGGCACGGGGATGGCACTACTAGGACAAGGCGAAAGTTCTGGACCGGCATTAACATGGCAATGTCCAAGGCGATTCTTGTCCTGAGTAGTGCAAGCAACTCGTGACCTCCGGCAGTAGGCCAGGTATCTCCTGGATGACCGTTAAGCATCCGCTTGGCGGATACAACACAAGAAGGCGGCTAAGGCAGAGTACAGTAATGCCTTGGTATAAGAGCACTGGGAACTCCAAATGGATATGATGTAATCCGGGCTGACGGTAGCAGTATTCTAGCATCTTAGTAAGCGGAGTGAAATTTTGCCGAAATGACTGCTAGGGTAATGCTGCTACTGCCTCCGTCCCGCTAAAACTTGGCAAATCTCCAAGCACGATTTCTAACGCGTCTTCATTAAGTTGGCAGTACAGGTTCAGTTGAGACAATCCTGATTAAAGCGAATCCGGCTCTGAACACCCGACCCCATAAGGGCGGGTGTCAACCCTCGCATGGCCTTCCTGCTTGCAAAGATAACCATGGGATTATTACGCAACTGTGCAACGACCAGAGATAACGACTTGGAGTTGGGACCCATAAAACTTGATGTTAAACTCAAATCAATCAAACCAATCAAAAAATCCAACAAAGGAGAGTGGCGATGCGTTCGTGAGCAGTAGGAGAACGTTGCGATCTCCGGTGGGTGGTGTAGCGCCACCACCGGAGACTAACAGGGAGGAGGTTACTGGCCTGGCGAACTAGCGTGGCCCAGCGCTATGCGAGCTCGGCCAGGAAATCTCCAAGCTGGTGGAGATGCTGGATAATGGCAAACGGCGCTCCATCCATCAACCGATGCGCGATTCCATCGAGAGCATAAAGGCGCTCTACGAGATGGTAGTAGCATCCAGCTCCATGATGGGGGAGCAAAAGCCGTCATCAAGACGAATCAGTCCTCGCAGACGTCCCGCCCATCTAGACCGGAGGTGAAAAGGGAGCTGCGTCCAGGGTCGAGCGCACCTGGCACACCCCACAGCAAGCGGAGTAGGAGAGAGGGTGACTCGGCCGTCCCCAAGGATAGCCCGGTGGCGGTGAAGACCTCAGGAGTGGATGCTCCGGAGCGCCTGGAACGCCCAAAAGGTGAACAGTGGACAAAGGTCATCCACAAGAAGGCCAGAAAGCCAAACAGGCCAGAGGTCCGCATGGAGAAGGCGCGGCCTGATGCCATAATCATCGCAGCGAAGGGCGACGCTAGCTACGCGGATATACTCCGCAAGGTCAAAGCGGACGAGAAGCTCAACGAGCTTGGAAAAGCAATCTCCAGGATACGGAGGACCCAAAAGAGCGAGCTGCTACTGCAGCTGAATAAGCCAGGCATGGATACCTCGGCATTCAGGAGCCTTGTGGTCAATACGCTGGGCGAGCAAGCAGAGGTACGATCCCTCGCTCACCGGGTGACCATCGAAGCCAGAGACCTCGATGAAGTCACCACTAAGGAGGATATGACCATGACGTTCCGCGATCAATTTGACGTGGAGGTCTCCCTGGAGGACATCACCCTGCGCAAGGCGTATGGGCAGACACAAACTGCCTCGATTAAGCTTCCCGCAGACAGTGCAAAGAAAGCGTTGTCCGTCGGATCCCTAAAAGTGGGATGGGTCAGCTCAAGACTTCGGGTGCGCATTAGCGTCACCAAGTGTGTTAGATGTCTGGAGTTTGGACACCTCGCGAAACAGTGCAAGAGCGAGCAGGACCGGTCGAATTTGTGCCGAAGATGCGGAGGTCCACCTGGCCAAGGACTGCAATAAAGAGCCACAATGTATGTTCTGCAAGGAGAAGAATATGGACGATAAACACATCGCCGTTAGCGGTAGATGTCCCATGTTCCGGAGTGCACTGGCCAAAAGAACATGAAGTGCGTCCAGCTGAACCTCAACCACTGCGAGGCAGCTCAGGCCCTGCTAAGACAGTCGGTCAGGGAGACGCAAGCAGACTTAGCCATAATCTGCGAGCCGCACAGGCCAATCACTGGAAGCGGATGGGCGGCTAGCAAGTGTGGGAAAGCGGCCATCTGGTCTGTCCGAACACTCCCGAAGGAAATTAGCGTAGAACATGAAGGGTTCGTTCGGACGAAGATTAACACTAAAACCTTCTATAGTTGTTACGCCCCGCCGAGCTGGGATCTGAGGCGATTCCAACAGTTGCTAGAGGAAATCTCGGATGATGCTCACGGCAGATCCCCCATAGTAATTGCCGGGGACTTCAACGCCTGGGCAGTTGAATGGGGAAGCAGAGCGACGAATACCAGAGGAACCTGCCTGTTGGAAGAGTTTGCATCGATAGACGTAAACCTCGCAAACGACGGGAGGCGGCTCACCTGCCGTAAGGCTGGCAGAGGATCCATTATAGATATTACCCTGCTAAGTAGCTCGCTATGCAGGAAGACGACTTGGAGAGTCAGCGAGGATTTTACTTTCAGCGATCGACAAGCGATATACTTTGTGATCAATGAAAGACCACAAAGAACGCCACGACCCCAAACATGTGGGGCCAAGTGGAAGGCAAACCTCCTAGACGAGGATAACCTTACCGAAGCCTTACGCCATACCGTATTCCCAGCCATTGGGCAATCTGTCGACAACATGGCAATAAGCCTAATGCGCTGCGTTATGGACGCATGCGATTTGTCCATGCCCAAGAGAAAGCCGAGCAGACGAGCAACGCCCTGCTATTGGTGGAATGAGGAAATCAACCAGCTAAGGAAAGCGTGCCTACTGTCCAGAAGGCGCTTCAAACGTGCCAGGGGCCGCCCGGAATTCGGCAGTAGACTTGATGACCTCAGAGGAGCCAAAAAAGAGCTGAAACGCAGCATTAAGAGAAGCAAGGCCAGCTGCTTTCGTGCAATCTGCGAGGAGGCTAATGTGAACCGCATACAAGGTGGTCATGAAAAAGGTGCGAAGCCAGGAGATTGTTCGGGTGACTTGTCCTACGGCCTTAGCCAACATAGTGGCGACGCTGTTCCCGCAACACCCGCGGCTACAAGAAATAAGCCCAATCCAGCGAATGGAGCTTACTCACGGAGTCACACCGGAAGACGTCTTGGACGCAACTAAAAGACTGGGTGATAAAAAGGCCCCAGGACCAGACGGTATCCCCAATAAGGCGTTGAAGCTGGCGGTCCGCTCGAGGCCAGAAATATTTGCAGCCACATACGCAAAATGCCAACAGGACGGAGTTTTTCCTAGGATATGAGATCAGTCAGCGGCTAATCCTCCTGCCAAAAAAGGATAAGCTGACAGACGAGATGTCTGGATATAGGCCTATCTGCCTCCTAGATTCAGCGGGAAAGGTCCTGGAGAAGCTGATATATAACAGACTTATGGCCATCATTGATGGAAAAAACGCGCTCTCAGCCAGCCAATATGGGTTTTGGAAAGCCCGCTCTACCGTAGATGCAATCCAGGCAGTAGTAAACATTGCAGCCAAGGCAATTGAGGGAACGCGATGGAGGTGGGGCGACAAGGAGTATTGCGCCTTAGTAACCCTCGATATTCGCAACGCGTTCAACTCGGCGAACTGGTCGCGCATCAGGACAGCCCTGGGTATAATTGGTATAATTGTACCGTCGTACATAGCTAGTATCATATCCAATTACCTGTCGGACCGGGTGTTGGAATATGATACGGAGGACGGACCAAGGAGCCACGAGGTCACAGCAGGAGTGCCACAGGGCTCCGTTCTTGGCCCTCTGCTGTGGAACCTAATGTACGATGAGGTACTTAGGCTCGAACTACCACAGGGCTGTACCCTCATTGGCTTCGCAGACGACCTGGCACTTGTAGTAGTAGCCAAAGAGAGCAAGGAGGTAGAGGCCCCAGCGAACGCGGCAATAAGATTTGTGGCAGATTGGATGAAGGATGCGAGCTTGGAACTTGCAGGCTATAAGACGGAGGCCGTACTCATTACAAGCCGCAAAGTAATAGAGTACATCCAGGTGCAAGTCAACAACGATGTGAAATCCAAGGAATCTATAAAATACCTGGGAGTCAGGTTGGACAATAGACTCAGCTTCCGGACGCATGTAGAGTACGTCAGCCAGAGAGCAGCTAGAATGCAAGGTGCCCTCTCGCGCATGCTGCCCAATGTTGGGGGTCCTAAACCAGCGAGGCGGCAATTGCTGGCGAGAGTGGTAGCCTCCTTACTGCTGTACGCGGCACCCATACGGGCAACGGCTAAAAAATAAGCTCTCGGCACCTTACAGGCTGAGCGCCCTCCGAGTGATCTCCGGCTTCCGCACGGTCGCCGAAGATGCAGCTCTGGTCCTGGCAGGAATGGTGCCAGTTGACCTGCTAGCGCTCGAGATGAAGGAGATCCGAACTAGAAGGATAGTTGCGCCGGACGCTATGGATACCATCCGAAGCTCAGCAAGAGCATCGACGATGGACTCCTGGCAGTATAGATGGAGCACGGCGAGCAAAGGAAGATGGACACACCGATTAATCCCCAATGTAGAGGATTGGATCGGGAGAAATGCAGGTGAGTTGGATTTCCATATAACGCAGTTTTTTTCAGGGCACGGCTGCTACAGGAGCTACCTGCTCAGGTTCAGGCACGAGGACACCCTGCAGTGCCCGACATGCCCGGACGCCATCGAGGATCCGGTACATGTGCTCTTACCATTGCTTGAGATATAGGAGATATAGGGGAGTGTCTGGCTCGAATGTCATTACGACTGAGGTTGAGTTAGTTAACTACGAAATTCGAAATCGATCGGTTGTGTAAGGGAATTGTACAGTGTTTCTGCAAGTGATTGTGTCGAGAAATTTACCTTGTGTTTCTTTATGTAATTGTGTAATAGTTGTTGTGCGTGCTAACTATCTCGTCGCCAAGGATTTTGACAAAATCGCAAGTCTTTTTTGATTTTTTTTTCACACATCGAATAGTCTTATTGAAATATAATTTGGATTATATTCGATATTATTCGAATTATTATTTCTTTAAGATACGTATCTCATTATTGTTTTTTACAGCTATATAGAAATTTAATATTTTTTTTTTTTCC
Organism: Scaptomyza cyrtandrae; assembly: GCA_035044605.1. Taxonomy (NCBI): domain Eukaryota; kingdom Metazoa; phylum Arthropoda; class Insecta; order Diptera; family Drosophilidae; genus Scaptomyza; species Scaptomyza cyrtandrae. Next base: position 11,978 of record JAWNNS010000188.1, on the reverse strand, counting down.
TTTACTCACTTAACATTTTGACTTACTATGCCTAGGGCAAATAGACTATCAGCAGCGAGTAGGTCTCAGAGAAATAGGGCTAGAAATCAGTTAAATAGGTCCAACCCGAACTATAAACAGCAGGAAAGAGTGATTACCACACTTTCTCAAAGAGAGCATAGGGATAATGAAGAATTTAGACGTTCTGAGATTATTAGGAATAGGGAACGTCAAGAATTAAATGAAGTAACAGTAGAGTTAGGGAACAAGAACAATTATGTAACGCTTCGCGTCGATCGAGACGCCGACAAGACTCTGAATATAGGACTGACGAACAAGAACAGAACACTTCGCGTCGATCGAGGCACCGACAAGACCATGAATACCGGGCGGACAAACAAGAACAGAACACTTCGCGTCGATAGAGGCGCCGACAAGACCCTGAATACAGGGCTGACGAACAAGAACAGAACACTTCGCGTCGATCGAGGCGCCGACAAGACCCTGAATACAGGGCGGAAGAACAAGAACAGAACACTTTGCGTCGATCGAGGCACCGACACGACCATGAATACAGGGCGGACAAACAAGAACAGAACACTTCGCGTCGATAGAGGCGCCAACAAGACCCTGAATATAGGGCTGACGAACTAGGACGGAATACTTTGGAGCACTCTGTTCATGTGTAAAAAATATCTCGGCAAGTCGTGGAAAGTAAATATAGTGAGGCAGACAGTAGAGATATTCTAAGTCTTTCTGCACACTTCCCTTCCTGCAATAACAGGTTTATTTTTAGCAAAACATGTAGCAGGAGCATAAAGTTAGTCAAGAAGCCAAAGGCTTCAATAAAAAACGGCTTTGATTTTCCGGATCTTTCCGATTGTTTATAAGGATTAACGCCTCTAGAGGAACGGCTGATTTCCTCACGCCTTCCTTTTATGATTATCAAGTCTTTAGGATATGGCCGTCAAAGCGCCATTAAGGGAGCAGTGGTTAATGTCCCAATTCCCGTAGCCAATGTTGTAACGTCACTTCCACGAGCGTTCAATGAAGCCGAGGTTGTTCAGATACACCTCAAGCGTAGGGCGGAATATAGCCATGATTTCATGGCCTAATCCATTAGGCCTTTAAAAATTGCTGATGCAATAAAATTTTTAGTCAACACAGAGCTGTACAGAAAACACCAGATTATTATTAATGAATCGTGGTTGTCAGCTTTTTCGTCTCTTTTTCAGCAGAAGATAGGGTTTCAGATCTTATAGAAAGATCTGATCAAACCTCCACAAACGAGGAAAATAATGGAGAAGAAGAATGTTTGAGTCCCGGAGGTCAGGAAACGTTATTAGAAAACGTCCCTTCTGAAAATGTAGCGGTGCAGAGAATTGTACTGGCACCTGGCGAAGGCCAGCGTCCTTTAGATATGATTGCACATTGCGACTCCGAGGAACTGGCCTTTTCAACAATACTCGCTGGCATTAAAAGAAAATGCACAGAAAGTTTTACAACCATAGTTAGGTCTGAGCTTAGGAATTTTGATAGGAGAGGTTGTAGAGCTGATAAATTTTTTTTAACTATGAAAAGTTAGAGATGATTAGTACTAGGAACAATGCACAGCGCCACTCAAAGCATTTACGCAGCAAACGCTCTCAACGAAGAGCATATAGAAAATTTAATTCGCCACGACGATGGCTATAGGGTTTTGAAAGGTATTCGTACGTGGCCCGCTTACTGGGAGTCGGAGAAAAAAAAAGTTATGGCTATGATTAGGCAGTTTGGTCTTCCGACATTTTTTATAACGTTCTCAGCAGCTGAAACTAGGTGGACGGTGCTTTTGGTTTTACTTTCGAAAAAGAAGAATTAGTCTCAAATTTAAATTTTAATGAGAAGGGCCGTCTCATAAGAGCTGATCCAGTAACTTGCGCAAGATATTTTGATTATCGATTTAGGCAGTTTCTAAAGCTTATGAAAAAGGAGGACGGTGTATTCGGCAGTTATAGGGTCATCAAATATTATTGGCGAGTCGAGTTTAAGCAAAGGGGCTCGCCACATATTCATGGCATGTTTTGGCTGATAGATGCCCTTAAGCTTGACATCAATGATGAATCAAGCATTCCCCTAGTTAAGTCATTTATTGATGAGTTTATCACAACTGATACAACTAACCTGGATGTGGCTCCATTTTTAGAGTACCAAACCAATAATCATGGGCACTCATGTAGGCGCGAGGTTAGGAGAAAACAGATTTGTAGATTCGGTTTTCCATACCCTCCCATGCCCCAAACATAGATTCTTTTTCCGTTAGAAGACGAAGTTGAAAATATAGAATCGCATCGCAAGAATTTTAAAAAATTTCAGACCATTTTAGAATTTTCGTTTGATCGCGAAAGTATAGAGCGTTTTAGTGATTTAAATAGTTTTTTGTCCTGCGATCAACTTAACCTCACTTATGATTGCTATATAAAAGCACTTAGGTCAAGTATTAAGAAGCCCAACATATTTTTAAAGCGAACGCTTGCGGCTATTAAGCTTAACGCTTACAATACTCATCTTCTTCAACTGCAGCGAGCCAACATTGATATTCAGTTTATTTTAGATCCCTATGCTTACTGCAGTTACGTCGTTAATTATATTAACAAGTCCCAGAGAGGTATTTCAAAATTAAAAATAAAAAATTAATGCAAGTGAGGTTAGTAGGGGCAATGTAACAATCAAGCAAAAGTTACAACATATAGGTCACAAATTCATTTCAAGTACGGAAATATCCGCCCAAGAAGCCGTTTACTGCTGTTTGGGTATGCGTCTGTCAGAAAGCAGTAATGCTGACGTATATATCAATACTTCATTGCCAGAGCAACGGGTTAGAATCCTTAAATCTAGGGCCCAGTAACAAAATTTACCCGTTGATTCAACAGATATATTTGAATTAAGACTTGTAGAACAATATGTTCAGCGCCCCGTCGCCTTAGAAAATTTATGCTTAGCTGATTTTGCTGCTTTTTATAGTTATAGCACAAAGCAAAGTGGTGCTCGCCAAAATATTGATGAAGAAAATGATAACGAATCATCCCGCACTTCTGAATCATTAGTTTTTACTTTTCGCGATCGTAGTGGTTTTATTTGAAAGAGTCTAAGTCCGTGTATAATCCGTTACAGAAGATTCAATATAAACACCGATAGGACCAATTATTTTCGGGAGATAGTTATGCTATATGCGCCGTGGATGGAAGGGAAAAACTAGTTATTCGGGATTGCGAATTATATTGTAGCGAAAATCGAGATATAGTTGAAAATAATCGTAGGAAATATAATAGTTTGGACGACAACGAACTTCAGGACGCACTTAGTAGTGCAGTGCGGGATGAAGAGGAAGAAATTGTAAATATCGTAGACATAGTAGTTAATAATTTCAGAGTATTAGGATTGCCAGAAATAAATCTTCAATTAAATTTAAAAAAAAAAGCAGAAGCAATATTTAACACACGTTTTGCACAATACCAACAACAAATCTGTGTACTATGAATTTGTTGGAGGTGGTGCTGGCGTCGGAAAGAGCAGACTTATATAAGCAATTTATCAGTCCTTGTCCGTTTTGTACAATAACAAGCCAGGAACAGATCCAACTTCTGTTAAAATCCTTTTATGCGCACCAACAGGAAAAACAGCTTTCGGAATCAGTGGCTCAACACTGCATTCCATGTTTTCACTCCCAGTTAACCAATTTCAGATTTGAGGGCCTTAAGCCATGATTTAGTAAATACATTGCATTCCAGGTTGATTGACCTTAAACTTGTTATATATAAATATCTATGGTTGGTTCTAAAATGTTTGCCCAATTGGACTCCCGTCTTAAACAAATTTTTTTTTAAAATTCTTCTCCATTTGGTGGTATTTCTGTTATAGTTTTCGGTGATTTACGACAGTTATCACCAGTAGGTGAATCCAATTCGAATGATCCCTACAGTGCAATATTTGGTTCAGCTCTGTGGGACCTTTTTAAGTATTTTGAACTCACAGAAATAATGCGACAAAAGGAGGACCATCTTTTTGCGTCTGCTTTAAATAATATGGCATCGGGTTTTATGACAGCCGATGATATTAGCCTTATTCGATCCCGCATTTGTCAGCCATCGGACGTGCCCGATGATGCAATTCATCTTTTTAGTACAAATGCGGCAACAGATACATTTAATATTTCAAAACTAAATTCTATTCCCACTGACCAATATTTTTCTACCGCTAAAGATTTTGTAAAAGCTACTCATTTAAAATTTTTAGAGGATAGTGTAGGAGTACTTGCTCGCTTAAAGTGTGCATATCGCACAGAACCTTCTTGGACCCCAATTCATAAATTAGTTAAAAATTTTCAAAATAAAAGAAACGAGCAAGTTAATATTGACCGTAAGCAGTTTCCAGTTGTTCCAGCAGAAGGTATAACTATACATAAAAGTCAAGGAGCTACGTATAGCAAAGTGGTGGTTCACACTTGTCCTCGAATGCAGCGTGCTGCAGTATACGTAGCTTGTAGTAGGGCAACATCAGCATCGGGTTTATTTATAATTGGAGACTTTACACCTCCCAGACCTCCCAAAAATGATGACAAGGTTCAAAACCAGTTGCAGCTGTTGCGGACAGAAAAAATTCTTCGAACACATTTCGATAATTTAGTTAACAGTTCCACCTTAGATATTTTCTTTCACAACACAGAAAGCCTTTATTGCCACATTGAAGATGTAAGGGCAGATAAATTTATGATTCAGTCATCCGTTCTATGTATGTATTTGACTCGTCATTAACAGCTGTTAGTGCAAGTTGCCGGATCACTCTATCTACTGATCCGGTAACTTGCAGCTGTTATAGTGCTAATCCTTTTTTAAAAGCAGCCTATGCAAATACTGCCAGATCCATCTGGCAACATCAATCAAATTCAAATTTAAAATCTATTATTTAGCCGCCTTTAGTTTATATTTTTAAATTATATTTTAGCAGTTTTCGGTGTTGTGATGTGATGTGCTACACACACACAATTTAATTTTTTGATTATCTAGGTTAATTACTATTCACATGATGTTGATATATATAAAGTAATGAGTTGAATAAAGTACGGCGGATCAGTTTGATCTTAGCCTCCATTGTGCATACACGCACCACAATCAAACAAGTAAGAAGGCTCTAGTCGAGAAATCCCGACTAGACGATACCCTGATCCCTATACTTTACGCGTGCAGTCAGTGTTTGCAAGTATGTGTGTTTGTATGTACGCACATACCGCATACTGCATACCCAACTTCAATGTCCCATATCTCCGGTGTTTCTTAACCGATTTTAATAAAAATTTCACAGATTGTCATTATTTTGTTCATTATTTCAAATGCCATCTCAAAGTTTTCAAAATTCAAGATTTTGTTGTTATCGATCCCATGTGTATATCGAAAACGGGATGAGTTATCGAAAATCGAAAACAAACTTGTACTGCCTAGGGATTAAACGAGCTTAAGTTCGAAATCTGGAGTCTCTAGCTCTTATAGTCTCTGAGATCGGTTGGCTCATACATACGGACAGACAGACGGACAGACGGACGGACAGACGGACATGGCTATATCGACTCGGCTATTGATGCTGATCAATAATATATATACTTTATGGGGTCGGAGGTGCTTATTTCTGCCCGTTACATACTTTTGCACAGTTTCATGATACCCTTTTTTCCCATTTTTAATGGGATCAGGGTATAAAAACAATCAAATCAAAAAATCAAAAAAACGCACCACAATCAATCAAAAAATTTAAAAAGCGAACAATAAGAAAAATCAAACTCTAGTGAATACCAATTAATTAAATTAATTGTTTAAGTATTTTATATGTACGTGAAGTTATGTATCGTTTTACAGCGTGTAAAATGTTATAAATGTGTTCTGACGTGCATATTGGAACTTGCAAACATTGTTTCGCGCCACACACGCGTACATTATTATTATTATTAATTAATGCTTATGTGCTGTGCTAGGCTAGAAATATTCATTTTCCACTATATCGAAAAAAGTAGAAACAAATCAAACAAGTAAGAAGGCTCTAGTCGAGAATTCCCGACTAGACGATATCCTGATCCCTATACTTTACGCGTACAGTCAGTGTTTGCAAGTATGTGTGTTTGTATGTACGCACATACTGCATACTGCATACACAACTTCAATGTCCCATATCTCTGGTGTTTCTTAACCGATTTTAATAAAAATTTCACAGATTGTCATTATTTTGTTCATTATTTCAAATGCCATCTCAAAGTTTTCAAAATTCAAGATTTTGTTGTTATCGATCCCATGTGTATATCGAAAACGGGATGAGTTATCGAAAATCGAAAACAAACTTGTACTGCCTAGGGATTAAACGAGCTTAAGTTCGAAATCTGGAGTCTCTAGCTCTTATAGTCTCTGAGATCGGTTGGCTCATACATACGGACAGACAGACGGACAGACAGACGGAATGACGGACGGACAGACGGACATGGCTATATCGACTCGTCTGTTGATGCTGATCAAGAATATATATACTTTATGGGGTCGGAGATGCTTCCTTCTGCCCGTTACATACTTTTGCACAAAACCATTATACCCTTTTTTCCCATTTTTAATGGGATCAGGGTATAAAAAGGTTACATGACCTTTGCCCATCTTTGTCGCTCACACTCACACAGACGAAGCGGCAAAGTCCCGCTCAATGTGGGACAAAACCAAAGCAAACTCAGGAAAATATAACGGCAACCACTACATCGCTCTCCTGCATTGGTGTGTTCGGATGCTGGCACACACACCAGTACGGGCTTACAAGCGGACAAAGTGCAAACGAAGACCGCGCCAATTTCTAAAAACTTGGCGGCAAATTCTGCAGCTACTTCTAATGCTGTACAAAACACAACTACTAATATAGTCGCTGCTACAAGCAAAACTGTTCCCACTACTACTAGTACAGTCGCTTCTACAAGCAAAAGTGTACCCACTACTACCAACACTAGCTCAACTACTCATGGCCAATCTTTAACTTGGGAACAAGTGTTTAAAAACTTAAACGACGAGTTTAACAAAGAAATTTACACTGTAGATTCTGACATCTCATCTGACGGCCCAGTGTTCTTAGAAACTGACCCTGAAAGTGAGTGTGACTTCGCTGAACTCTTAAAGTCTGCAGCTAAAAGCATTCACACAATACCTGCAAAACCGCAATTACACTTTGGCAAAAAACGTAAAGCAAAAATGCCGAAGCATAAACTCAAAAAATTTGCGCCATTAAATTCACGTAACTTAACTCCTGATGAGGATATGGATACCGATACATCTGAAAAGGATGAAGCAGGTGGTGCTCCATCACTACCCAGCCAGCAGAAGCACGCTTCACAACAACAACAACAACAATCACATGGGCAAGAACTACAAAAGCAGCCGCCAACTCGACAACAACAAAGTCAACAACAATCGCAACCTATGCAGCAATCAAGCCGACAACAACAACAGCATAAGCACATACAATTGAGCGGCAAAATTCCATTTATATTTTTGCCAATTGTGGACGAAATTCAACCCATCATCGACAAGCTCAATAGCACCACGGCCGCAAGAAACTATTCTATCAAATCTTTACAAAGCGGTGGATTGCGAATACAGTGTAAGGATCTGGACACCTACACTTCCGTCTTCGAGCTGCTGAAAAATGGCGGCACTCAACTTCATTCTCATCAACTGCGATCAGAACGTGGGTATCGTATAATTATACGAAATCTCCACTTTTCCACTTCAAGCGATTTGATCCGCTCACAGCTGGGCCAATTGGGATATTCTACCCGTTATATCAGCGTGATGAAGCATCGCTTTTCTGGTAAGCCAATAAATGTTTTTGAGATTCCCAAATTGGACGGCTCAAACGACAATATCTTAACGTTGACTCAATTGGGCGGTCAGGACGTCTCGGTTGAGAGACAAACGCGCAAACTGGACCCTGTCCAGTGTCACAGATGCCAGGCATTTGGCCACAGCAAAAACTATTGCCGTAGGCCATTTGTCTGTCAAAAATGCGCAGGAAACCATGCCACTACCACCTGTACTAAACCCAGGTCTACCAAAGCCACCTGTGCGAACTGCAAAGGTGACCACATTGCCAGCTGCAAAGGATGCAAAGTATTCAGGAACGAGAGGAAGAAGATTTTAAATCACGAACAACAATCGCTATCCAATACTCTTAAATATCAATATTATATTGAAAACCAACACCTCGTGAATACCAAGCATCAACGGCAGCAAAAACAGCACAACCAGCAGCAGCAGCAATCTCAGCATACACCTCGCACAACGCAGCAACAACTTCGGTCCGTGGCAACGACCTAACACTAAGCGAAACAACAACACTGTATTGCCAACGTACAGCCAAGTAACGCGCGGAACTAATATCTCTTCACAAGTGCGCAACCCATCCAACTCATCTTAAGAACTTCCAGAGACGCCTTCAGGTTGAGCAGCAACAGCCACTACATCACCAGCAACAAAATCATCAGAGCCAGCAACCTCAACAACTTCCAGTAACGCTTTCCAACGATCACACCCTACGATTGTTGCATGAAAGTCTTATGGGGTTTGCTGAATTGAGTAAAAAACTAGATTCACTACTGAACACTTTACTCTCAGTGGTTTCAGCTAACAAATAACACAACACCTAAAAACTAATGCGCTTGTCTACATACTATTACTCTAATAAACGCTTTCGATTCTTCAATGATGACTGCCAATAACATTTTGTATTATGCACCCGTCCGCATACATTCTGGACGTCTCGAAAATCAATATAAAACGTGTTTAAACTCCAATCCGCAATGCACATACAATATGTGTTTATTGCTCTAAAACAGCGCTACATAATTTATAATTGATCGCTTATAAATAGTGGTACAAAAACGGGGTACACACTCGACACGTGTGCCTACATATATTGACCCATTTATTGGGCTCCAAATTCTACACTGCAACAACTGATGTAATCGGCATCGGTCTCTTCAACTCTGCGACAGCACACTGGATGCAGCACTAGCGGATAAATCGGCAACTGAAACACCAGCGAGGTGTTTAACCAGCCCAGCAATTCTTCCATCATTGCACGTGCGCTCTGGCTGTTCAGATACACGTAACAACACCTGGTGCAAATTTTAAAATTTGTTCGACATCAGCATCTGCAGTCTGTCACTTAATGAGCAGAATCCTATACGGAGGACGTAGCAACAGCATCAGCTCTAGCTCCAACTAACATGCAGTTTAAAACCTGCAAGCAAAAAGTATGTTTTATATAATTTCAGCAAATACATAAATGGAATCAGCTGGCCTGAACAACAACAGCGCTAAAATACTCTGCAACTTACCAACCAGCATCCTATATGGTCCATACAGTCGTTGTTGGAAATTCTTCAGGGCCATCCTGAGTGACCCTCAGCGATCTTCAGCGATCCCCCTGGTCCGCACGTGGTCCAGCGTGGAAGCCATACCTCGCCCTGTACCGGCAACAGACGCATTACAAAAATGCATTCAACACTGGCACACTTAACAGTAGCCTCACAACTTCTACAAACTCACCTTGTGTCATTCCTTATGGTCCATACAGTCGTCGTTGGAAATTCTTCAGTACCATTCTATGTGGTCCAGCGGCGTCTTCAGCTATCCCCTTTGGTCACGGCGCTGCCCAGCGTTGGCTTTCTCCTGCGTTTGGATGCGGCGTTTGTTTGGTCCAATGGCAAGCAGCGAATACTTATAAGTAAAGACAATTAACTTTTTAGTTAATTTCCAATTAAATTGTACTTATTATAGTTTGTTTATCAAATCTTGTCACACAATTTTAAAGTGTGACCAGATAGTCGTATGCGATTTGCCAGCAACAGCTGCTATTGCAAGTTGCCGGATCAGTAGATAGAGTGATCCGGCAACTTGCAATATCAGCTGTTATAGTGTTGAACCTTTTTTAAAAGCAGCCTATGCAAATACTGCCAGATCTATCATCTGGCAACATCAATCAAATTCAAATTTAAAATCTATTATTTAGCCGCCTTTAGTTTATATTTTTTATACCCTGATCCCATTAAAAATGGGAAAAAGGGTATAATGGTTTTGTGCAAAAGTATGTAACGGGCAGAAGGAAGCATCTCCGACCCCATAAAGTATATATATTATTGATCAGCATCAACAGCCGAGTCGATATAGCCATGTCCGTCTGTCCGACCGTCCGTCTGTCTGTCTGTCCGTCTGTCCGTATGTATGAGCCAACCGATCTCAGAGACTATAAGAGCTAGAGACTCCAGATTTCGAACTTAAGCTCGCCTAATCCCTAGGCAGTACAAGTTTTTTTTTCGATTTTCGATAACTTATCCCGTTTTCGATATACACATGGGATCGATAACAACAAAATCTTGAATTTTGAAAACTTTGAGATGGCATTTGAAACAATGAACAAAATAATGACAATCTGTGAAACTATTTTATTAAAATCGGTTAAGAAACACCGGAGATATGGGACATTGAAACACTGACTGTACGCGTAAGGTATAGGGATCAGGGTATCGTCTAGTCGGGATTTCTCGACTAGAGCCTTCTTACTTGTTTTATATTATATTTTAGCAATTTCTGCTGTTGTGATGTGATGTGCTACACACACACAGTTTACATTTTTTGATTACCTAGGTTAATTACTATTCACATTATGTTGCTATATATAAAGTAATGAGTTGAACAAAGTACGGCGGATCAGTTTGATTTTAGCCTCCATTGTGCATACACGTACCACAATAAAAAAAAAACTAACCCATCCCCTGTATTTATATTGACCGTAATCATATATTTGGCAGTGGTTTTTAAAAGTAGTGACATACACAGCCCCTGTGTCTCGGAAGATTTAAAGACACGGACGGCGTCTAAAATTCTAACCCTATGTGCGGTATTTAAATGAGTAGCTTTGATATAATCTTCAGCGGTAGAAAAATATTGGTCAGTGGAAATATAATTTAATTTTTAAATATTAAATGCATCTGTTGCCGCATTTGTACTAAAAAGATGAATTGCATCATCGGGCACGTCCGATGGCTGACAAATGCGGGATCGAATAAGGCTAATATCATCGGCTGTCATAAGACCCGATGCCATATTATTTAAAGCAGACGCAAAAAGATGGTCCTCCTTTTGTCGCATTATTTCTGTGAGTTCAAAATACTTAAAAAGGTCCCACAGAGCTGAACCAAATATTGCACTGTAGGGATCATTCGAGTTGGATTCACCTACTGGTGATAACTGTCGTAAATCACCGAAAACTATGACAGAAATACCACCAAATGGAGAAGAATTTTTAAAAATTTGTTTAAGACGGGAGTCCAACTGGGCAAACATTTTAGAGCCAACCATAGATATTTCATCTATAATAATGAGTTTAAGGTCAATCAACCTGGAATGCAATGTATTACTAAATCATGGCTTAAGGCCCTCAAATCTGAAATTGGTTAACTGGGAGTGAAAACATGGAATGCAGTGTTGAGCCACTGATTCCGAAAGCTGTTTTTCCTGTTGGTGCGCATAAATGGATTTTAACAGAAGTTGGATTTGTTCCTGGCTTGTTATTGTAAAAAACGGACAAGGACAGATAAATTGCTAATATAAGTCTGCTCTTTCCGACGCCAGCACCACCTCCAACAAATTCATAGTACACAGATTTGTTGTTGGTATTGTGCAAAACGTGTTAAATATTGCTTCTGCTTTTTTTTTTAAATTTAATTGAAGATTTATTTCTGGCAATCCTAATACTCTGAAATTATTAACTACTATGTCTACGATATTTACAATTTCTTCCTCTTCATCCCGCACTGCACTACTAAGTGCGTCCTGAAGTTCGTTAACGTCCAAACTATTATATTTCCTACGATTATTTTCAACTATATCTCGATTTTCGCTACAATATAATTCGCAATCCCGAATAACTAGTTTTTCCCT
>JAWNNS010000185.1:0-11036 GCA_035044605.1 Scaptomyza cyrtandrae | reverse complement strand
CACAGTTCCAATACTTAAGTTTGTCGTTTAACCGAAGTGCACATATTTCTTCAGCATTGATGTCAGTGTCAATCAACTCTTCAGTCGCTTCTTTTCTCACAACTGCATTGACATAACGGTTCGGCACGTCTGTACGTCTGGATCGTAAGCTACGAAATAACTCTTTATGACGATAACACTCCTTGAGAAGAATTGCAAGATTTGGAGTTGCTACATGAAGAAGTTCGTGAATAACGCCAATAATAAAGTCATTCTCTGACATGGGTTCTCAAAGAGAATCAGCTATTGCTAGCATCGCGTCCAGAAACTCATCAAAATTTTCATTTAAGTCTTCAATGGGGATGTCATTCGAAGCCCCTGAAAATTGTATTTTCCAGTTCGATATGACATTTGAAATTCTGTCTGGACGATCTATCGAAAAATTACTGTTATTACTATTCTCGCTAGGTGGACCACGCCTATCTCGTGAAGTTTCCATGCTCAAGGCTCATACGCCGGCCACTAATCTGGATGTCATTTTCCCATTTTAGCTGAGGTTCTTCTTGATTCTCTCTAGCCGTGGAAGATAAATTTAAATTTTAAATTGCAGAACTGATTTGATTTGAAGCAATACTACTACGAAAACCTTCTCACTAAAGTTAACCATTTTATTTATTTATTGATTTATTTTTATTTTATTTATTTAATTATTCACTTTGCTTTGGACTGGACACTACCATTGCTTGTCGTCTAGGCCGACACGCTTATTTCATCGATGTCAGCAGGCCGGATGACGACGAGGTGTGTATCTGTGTTGGTGTTTATGCGTGCAGATCAGCTGACGGTAGGGGTCGCTAGACTTTTAATCTTGGTTGTAAAATTGCCGACGAAACCCGTTACTGTTTGAATTTGAATTTAAGTTGGAATAAATATTGAATTTATATTGGATCGATTCTTGAACCCTCACAAGCCTCGACTATTGCGATAACTTCTAATTCATAGGATGGGTACTTTTCTTCAATTCGTGTCGTCTTTGCTCATGTACTCTACTGGGTGGAAATATTGGTCTTTAGAGTTCTTTTGCAAAAGAACTGCACCGTATCCGTAAATACTTGAATCGTAATGCACTTCTGTTTCTGCTTTTTGATCATACGACTTAGGGAACTTTATAAACAATATTTTAATTGCTCGAACAAAGCCCAAATAACGTTGAACTGCTTTCTTATCTCGAGGAACTGAAAAATTTTCTACTGCTGAAACTTTTTCTACTAAAGGCTTTATTGTTGAATTTTCTTTTATGTACGTGGGAAATTTTAGTTTACGACATAATGTATGACATTTTTCCCCGTTTAAGACTCTGTAATCGTATCGTACCTTCATCGATTAACTGTCTCAGAGCTGCAAAAATATACCTCACAAATACCGCCGGGGAACTAGAAATTCCAAATAGAACGAAACAGAACTCGTACTGTCCTTTAGGTGTTACGAACGACATATACTTGCGGAAATCCTCCTCTACTTGCTATCTTTCTGCGACACTAACCCAATAGGAAATGCGTACTCTGAAACGTTATTACGAATTATCCCTTTTTCAACCAATCTCTGATTTGCTTATCAACTTCTAACTTCTTAAATGCACAGTATCTACTGCTGGTATCTACTGTTGAAAACCGCTTTCTAATTTAAGAATGTTCGTCCTTTGTTCATTAAGCTTCTCCGCTGCTTGAAAAACTACTCCTTTTGAACTAATCGATGCATTCACGTCGTACACACTATCTTCATCACGGACGACATGGAAAAACACCATCAAGACTTGTCGAAACTATAAAAGAGCCCAAAGTGTAAATTTGTTTCCCACCAATACCAAACAATTCTTTTACAATCGTAAATTGCTTCCCGAACAGTACAAAGATCGCTACCAGAATCAGCTGTGACTTGCTTGCCACCAATAAAGAGTTTTAAAATCACGGTTTAAAAATGACTGACACTGCTGCATACTTGCTAATGCCTTCTTAATTTAGTTATCACATATTTTTGCCATTTAAATCCTTCCTTACATTCTTTTTCGAAATGATTGTTTCCACAACATTTAAATGTACGCTTCGCTGAATTACTCTTGACTTGATTGTTGTCGGACTTTGGCCTTTATTTAGGCTCATGACTGGAATTGAATTTCTTTTGCCGAATGCTTCTCACTGAACTCAGATCTTAAAGCTTTAGCGTTTACCAACTTAAAAAATTTGGCTGCACCTTTTTCATAAATAAATTTTTGTATATCATTCCACTTAACTGTTTCCGCATTCAGACTCCATCTTATTAACTTTCAAAAATCCTCTCTACATTGAATTTTTCACCGTGTATAACTATCACCATTAAAATGACTTTTCATAGCTTATAACGACCTATGTTAACAGCATGTTAACTTTGATGTATACCAACGCCAGTTGTTCCTCTCTCTACTTCTGTTCGTGTGTTAGGGCACACGTATCTGCTTCCTTTCGCCGTTGTTCCATCCAAAACAAGTAGGATGGCTCTAGTCGAGAAACCCCGACTAGACGATAACCTGAACCCTATATGTTAATTAATTTAAAAACGGGAAGAGTTATCAAAAATCTAAAATAAACGGACTAGGGATTAGGCGAGCTTAAGTTCAAAATCTATAGTCTCTATTTATTATAGTCGCTGAGATGGACGCGTTCATACATACGGAAGGACATACAGAGAGACAGACGGACATGGCTATATCGACTCGGCTGTTGATGCTGATCAAGAATATATATTTTTTATGGGGTCGGAGATGCTTCCTTCTGCTTCTTACATACTTTTGAACGAAGCTATTACACCCTTTTTACCCCTTTTTAATGGGTTCATGGTATAAAAACTCACGTCTGCCGCTTCACTCAGTTGTTTTCGCCGCTTTGAGTCGCAAAATAAACACACACACTCAATTATTCAAATAGTCAGCAACTAAATACTTTCGCAAAGTGTCACCTGTTCTGCCAACTTTACATTTACATTTACATAGACGATACCGGCTGCGTAGAACTTAAACACGTCGCTCCAACGTACAAAGTATTCACCAGCTTCTGAAAACATTCGCAGATTGTAAACTATTCTGCCACTTACACAGGATTTCATTAAGGCTTGTGAAAGCCAAAGTTTCCAGCACATAACATCTGCAACTTTGGCGTCAGCCGTGTGTACCGCTCTGCGGTAAATATTTTCGTTTTCGATTTTTTGGTCTGGCAAGGACGAGTTTTTCTGACGAATTTTATTTTTGAGCGTCTCAAAATCAGAAAATTTAAACTCAGATTTAAACTCTAAGTCGCCTATAAGGCTATTGAGCGAGACAGATGACAAATCTTCAGTATACGTACGTGAAAGGGCATCGGGAAAAATGTTCTAAATACCTTTATTGTGTTCTATTTTGAATTTAAAACTTTGTAACAGACCAACGAGCTAATCTCGAACTGAGATCTGCCTGTGTCATAAGCCACTTTAAAGAGGCATGATCAATGATCACAGTAAACTCCTGACCTTCAACATAGGCTCTGAACTGCTAGTACTGCTGCATAGCATTCCTTCTCAGTGACTGTATACTGCCTTTGGCATCGATTGAGGTTTTTTTAACATGAAAGCAATCGGTACCTCGTCTCCTTCGCCAATTGTCGGTATTAACACTGCTTCAACAATTCAACGACGGTATGGCTAGCATCACAGTAAATAGTAAAAGGTTCAACAAAATTTGGGCTGTGCAAAATTGGAGCGGAGCACATGCTATTCCTAAGATTTTTGAGAAACTAATAACCTCTCATCTTCAACATCTTTGTAAATCTATGATTTCACCGTGCCAGCACGGGTTTATGAAACATAGATCTACCTTTACTAACTTATTAGAATTCACATCATTTGTTATTAAGGGCTTTGAAGACAAATTGCAAACTGATGTTACTTACACTGATTTCAGTAAGGCTTTTGACTCTGAAAATCACCTATTTTTAATTTATAAACTTAAACTTTTGGGCTTTCCCAATAATCTTATCCTTTGGATTCAAGATTATTTAACTTCTAGAACTCAGAGAGTATATTTTAATGGCTCAGTATCTAAAGCGGTGCAGGTCACTTCTGGTGTTCCACAAGGAAGTCAGTCACCTTGGACCGTTATTATTTACACTGTTCATAAACGACCTTCCGTCTGCTATTAATCATTCTCGGGTACTAATGTATGCTGATGATGTAAAATTATGCATGTCAGCTGCAAGTCTTCTGTCTGGTCTTAGACTGCAAAGTGACTTAGACAATTTTCAAACTTGGTGCAGAGTAAATTTACTGCATCTCAATTTCAGTAAATGCAAAGTTATGTCTTTTTATATGCGAATGCCTTTTTTAATATCTATCTTCTGGATAACCTACCATTGGATCGGATTGATTTGGTTGAGGATTGACCCCTACTTAACTACCACAGTACATTTTTACTAATAAATCTTCCCTCTCTTAATCATCGTAGAACTATGCTAGCAATAACATTTTTTCACAAATTAATAAATGGTGAAATAGATTCCCCTATACTAATTAACCAAATTAACTTTGCTCTACCTATTAGAAGTAGTAGACATTTTTTACCAATATCCCTGCATGCTTTCTTTTCTAACTATGCTATCCATAACCCTTTTCGGATCTTATGTTCAGTATATAACGATCTTTCCCACCTTATAACTAGTACAACTTCTCTCTAAGAAAAATTATCTTACGTCATTTGTCTACATGTTCGCGATTTTCGTAACCGCACGTTATGCGGTGCGCCCCTCGGTCGGATGGGCGGGAGGTGGGTCGCCTTATGCTTGGGTCCGCGCATTAACAAGCCGGTGCTTGGTATCGTTGGGCCACTTGAATGTACTGTCCGTTAGTACATCTACGTCCAAGTATACAAAAATACCCTCATCCCATTAAAAATGGGGAAAAAGGGTATAATGGTTTTGTGCAAAAGTATGTAACAGGCAGAAGGAAGCATCTCCGACCTTATAAAGTATATATATTCTTTATAAGCATCAACAGTCGAGTCGATATAGATCTGTCCGTCTGTCCGTCCATCTGTCTGTCTGTCTATCTGTATGTATGAGCGCGTCGATCTCAGAGACTATAAGAGCTACAGACTCCAGATTTGGAACTTAAGCTCGCCTAATCCCTAGGCAGTACAAGGTTATTTTCGATTTTCGATTTTCGATAATACACATGGGATTGATAACAAAAATTATTAAACAAAATAATGACAATCCGTGAAATTATTAAAGTCGGTTAAGAAACACCGGAGATATGGGACATTGATATTATGTATGCAGTATGTGCGTACATACAAACACACATACTTGCAAACACTGACTGTACGCGTAAATTATAGGGATCAGAGTATCGTCTAGTCGAGATTTCTCGACTAGAGCCTTCTTACTTGTTTTAAATGCCTGTTTTGATTTAAGGGTATCTGAAAGTGGCGACGAAATAGCGGCATAGTTCCTGATAAATGTATGGTACCAGACTGTCATATTAAGAAACCTACGAACTTGCTTTACTGATCTTGGAATTGGAAAATCCTTAACGGCCGATGTTTTTTCAGGATCAGTGCTAATAAGGCTATTGCCAATTATATGTCCTAAATATCTAACTTATCGTTGGCAGAATTAACTTTTTCGACATTGAGAGTAAGATTGGCATCCAAGTATATGAAAATTTCATTGAGCAGGTGCGCGGGTACCTTTTTTTTCCATAAACCGATACATAGAATGAGGAGCATTAGTCAGTCCAAAGGGCATGAAAACAAACTCAAATAACGGACTACCAGGAACTGCAAAGGCAGTCTTGTCCCTAGAGTTTGAATCTGCCAGAAGGTATCTTTAAGGTCAAGACTTGTCAAAGATTCTGCATTGGGCAATCTACTTAAAATACCATCAATAGGCATCGAATATGCGTCTTTAACGGTTACTTCATTAACCTTATGGCTATTAATAGCTTGATCTTCCCAGGTTTCTTTACTAGTACAACGGGAGATGACCATGAACTATTTGATTCTTCTCCGACCCCAAAAAGTATATATATTAATGATCAGCATCAACAGCCGAGTCGATATAGCCATATCCGTCTGTCCGTCTGGCCGTCCGTCTGTCTGTACGTATGAACGCGTCGATCTCAAAGACTATAAGAGCTAGAGACTCTAAATTTGAAACATAAGCTCGCCTAATCCTTAGACAGTACAAGTTTGTTTTCGATTTTCGATAACAATTCCCGATCGATAATAACAAAATCTTGAATTTGCAAAACTTTGAGATGGCCTTTTCAAAATTAAGCAAAATAACGATAATCTGTGAAATTTTTATTGAAATCGGTTGAGAAACACCGGAGATATGGATCATCGAAGTTGTGTATGCAGTATGTAGTATGCGCGTAGACACACACTAAGTGATTTTAATAACCATAGCGCTAAGCCAATTAAACAACTTACTCTTAGCTTTTGACACAAAATTTGTTGTTGCTGACCGCTGACCCGTTTGGCCGATAATTTTGGTAAGCTTTTATTATTAAATATCTTAGAACCTTCAGGGTTAAACTTTACTGAGAAACTATTTACTGCTGCTTTTCGAACTCATCGCACAATTCGCGTTGCGCTGCCGTCGACGCACCAAACATCGCCGTTAAATTTTCGGTTGTTGCAACTATTTCTCTCGTTACTTGGTTTATATATCTCCGTTATTCTCTCTACCCTTCTTGCCTACAGATGCGCGCCGAAAAAACATGTACGCTATCGTTTTGATTGCTGCATTTGCGCCGCTCGTTCTCTTCTGCTGGCTTGCATAATTCCGGAAAATCATCACGCGCTTTCAATGCAACTACAAAGTTCTCAGGATGTAGGTAAACATGCTAATAACATTACATGCCCCTGAGCTTGCTTCGTCGGGCTGTGTATCTTTTCCAACTCGCTCCATATCCCATTTGCAATGTTTGATAGAGCTAATTTGCGACACACTTTTTGACAAGAACAGCGCAGCCACAGCTACTTATTCTTTTTGAATGTTTGTAACGTGTACGACACTGCTGTTTAGGCTATTCTCTGTAGAATCTAATGGATCTTTTTGATTCTACCCTATAAATGTCAGTGCGTGTGAAACAGTTTAGGTGCCCAATTTTTAAAAGTTTAGTTTATATTATTGAACTTTTTTTTTTAACTTAAATATTTTTTGTGATGCCTTAATGGCTTGATATAAAATTCTTTGCCTATGTTTTCGTTTCTTATTAAACTAATTTACATTATATAAATTTATACTTCTTACCCACTAAAGTTAACCATTTTATTTAAGGCAGATTTAATTTTTTTGTTATGCGCGTTTGGTTCTTTTTTTGGGGGGTTTTATTTTTATTTTTTTTTTACTTTTTGTTTTATTTATTTATTTATTTGTTTGGACCTTTGGACACTTGCATTGCTTGTTGGCTAGGCCGTACTCTTTCATATTCCTTCGATGTCAGCAGGCCTGATGACGACGAGGTGTGTATCTGTGTTGGTGTTTATGGATGTGTATGTGTGTGGATGGGGGTGTGTGTATACATAAAAAAAACCCAAAAGTGCACAGCTTAAAAATAAATTACACAAAAATTATAAGAATAGAGTATAACTATTTAATAGCTTCAAAAAAAATTCAACCTATTCCTCTTGATACCAAATATCCTTAAAACGCATCCCAGTTACCATCGCTTAGTTCGTGTAGAAAAATGAGGAGGAATAAGAACAGATATAAACAGGAATGGTGAAATTCGAAAAAAAAAACAAAACAAACGCGTCCAAGTTCAGAGCACTTAACACTATTTTATTGCGTTGATGGAGAAGGCTGCAGTAAATCGCAATCGTCTGACTATATAGATGTAAAGCTGGCAGAATAGGTAACATTCTGCGGAAGTATTCAGTTGCTGAGCAATACTTTGTTCGTTGAAGAAATCGGTGAAAACAGCAGACGTAGGGATGTGTGCGGTGTGAACTACTGAGTGAGACGGCAGATACAAAACGGCGAAGAGAAGCAGGCATCGAAGAAGGCTGTCTTTAAATTATGCTTCTAGAAGAGATCATTTGTCTTTCAGTGACAGAACTTTAAGAAAAATTGAAATTATTAGCCTTACCAAATTCAGGTCTTAAAAAATATCTAAACAAAGGCAAATTAATTTTTACAATTTAGAGGCCAACGGCTTAAACAGTGACGATTTGTCTTACGAAGACGCAAAAGTTTGCGAGATGGCACCGATAAATAATCAGACAACAGCTTCGACATTCACACTATGGGATATCGAGGACTCTCCTTTGGTTTTTACCGGCAATGGCTCTGAAGGATGGCTTGATGATTTCGAACTGAATGCGGTAACAGTAAAGTGGAATGACATATACAAAAATTCATTTATGGTAGACAGCTAGTCAAAAATGCAGCCAAAAAACCAAAGCTAATGATTGGGAAACGCTTAAGCAAGCATTAAGATCCGAATTCAGCGGTAAACGTTCATCAAAAGAAATTTATCAATTGTTAACGGCCAAGAAAAAGAAATACGATGAACCCTTAACAGAATATATTTATGCAACCAGTGCGAGACAAAAACATTCGATAAACAAATCAAGAAGGAATCAGCGAATATGCAGCAGTATCAATCATCTTCTAACCGTAGTTTTAAAACAGTCATTATTGATTGAAAGCAAGTCACAGCTCTATTTGATTCTGGTAGCGATCTGTGTACTATTCGGGAAACCGTTTACAGGGAAGTTTACCCAGTTGCTCTCGAGACGAATGTTAAAGAATTGTTTGGGATTAGTAGAAAGAAAAACTACACTTTGGGTTCTTTCAAAGTTTGGACAACCTTAAATGATGATCCAATTATAATGTGTTTCCATGTCGTCCGTGATGAAGATAGTCTGTACGACGGAATAATCGGATGCGATGTTTTGAATGTAGTGAGTGCACCGATTAGTACACAAGGAGTTATATTTCAAGCAGCAGAGAAGATTAATGAAAAATACAATCATCAGTTAACTTTCCATTACGAACATTCCTAAATTTCAAAGCGCATTTCAACAGTTGTTATTTTCTTCCAGACGACGAAACTAAACATTCAAGTCGAAAAGTTAATAGAAGATAATTGTAAAGAAGCGACAGGGAAAGACAAGGAAAAAGCACTGCAGAAAAAGTGTGAAAAAACGGCAAAGGAAAAAAAGCAGCACTAAAGAAAAAATGTGATGAATGGATTTGCGTAATGCACAATTGACACTGGGTACGTATACATCCCATTTTGTCTGGTCAGTACGAATTTAGGCTCTTAGAGCTGCGTTTATGGACCGACTTAACCTTTCTGGTGCGTTTGACTGAGAGGCATTAGCTCCGGTGCTTATGTGCTCAATACTAAATTGTGAATTGAAAGTAGAAAAATCAGAAGTACAATGAAAACGCCAATGTTTCCTTTTTTCGTACGCGGCAAAGGTCCGATAAAATCAATGTATAATCTTTGAAAGGGTCTGTCGCTAGACACTTGACTACCCATGGACGGTTTTAAAGCACTTGGTTGTCTTGCATATATCACAATTGCCTATATAGCTACGTACATCAACCACCATTTTCGGCCAAAAAAATCTTCGCCGAAATCGCTCCAAGCATTCGGCTACGCCACAATGACTTGAATGAGACGAAGGCTGATCGTGTGTTGAACGATTCTGTAGCATACAACGTATAAAACGAGAAGATGGAAAATGAGTTAAAATTTTAGAAGGGGTGCACGCGCTGGCTCCGGCTTTTTGATCGGTAGAAGGGACAGGTTCCATTTCTTTTATTTTTTAATACTATACTCTCGCGGTGCTCATATTATTAATCAAAAATCGCGTGCGGGCCATAGTAATTCAACTAAATATGGGGAAACGGGTGCGGAAACGGAAGGACAGGACTACAGACACACTTCTCATATGAGTTGTTGGAGGCGACACTCCTTGTTTGCCGTTTGGCTGTGCTGGACTGATGTTGGGTCCAGCTGTGGCCCACCCTACCATCATCCTCCTATTCCACTATATTATTTGTGGGAGCGACCTACTAGTCCCTACTTCTCACATCTCTTCGCTGCATGACTCCCAAAAGTATAGAAAAATTATAGATTCATTTTTAAAATAAGATACAATTATTAAATTTATTATCAATAGGCATGGTTAACTCTAGAGCAAATGAGAAGAAAAACCTTAATAACTATTATTAATAGAATTAAATTTATTGAAAAGTAATAGTTTTAAAATTTTTTTTTTTTTTCTACTAGCAGTTAAAAGTAAATATAATTGTTTTTATTTGATTTTTTAACATTTTTATCAAAGCAGAATTAAATTCTTATTTTATAACTGTTATTATCTTCATATTCAAAAACTAAAAAAAAATTAATTTTCATAGCGGTACCCGTAGGGATTTCAAATCTTTTTAAGTTCAATAATTTACAAAAACAATATATTTTTTTTTTTCATACTACAAGAAATTTATTTATATATATATTTTTTTATTATTATTATTATTTTTTATTTATATATTATTTTATACCTCATTTATATATATATGTATATATATATTTATATCTATATATTTATTTGGATAATTTTTTTTTTATTTTTGTTTATTGTTATTTTGTTTTATTTTATTTTTGTGCGGAAATATTTATTTTACTTTATTTACTTTATTCCTTTTTTTATATTTGTAATAAAATAGCATATCGCGCAGGCGATTAGAGAATTTTAACGGTATACTTTTAGGCAGAAGGCTCGATTATTTATATGCACGACAACAACAACGCCAGCTTAGAAGAAGCTGCGAGGGGCGCGAGCTTTTAAGTAAGGATAGCAGCATTTACATGTTCTCCTCGACGTCCAAAAGATCTTTTGCCGTTCCGAAGAGCTGCACTGTGAAAAAGGTGAGGTAAGATTTTTTTTTTTTTCTTAAACTCCAATTTACGCGTCAGGATTATTATTATTTATTATTTTATTTTTATTTATTTATATGTATAAATCCAATATA
>JAWNNS010000184.1:0-23114 GCA_035044605.1 Scaptomyza cyrtandrae | reverse complement strand
CAAACATTAGTGTCATCGTTAGTCAAACGTGCACAAGTAAATTAATGTCTTTATGCATTTAGAAATGCAATAGTGTAGAAAAATAGTATGATGATCCTTATTTTTATGTATTCACTATTAGTTCTTTATTTTACACACGCTTATGTTAATTTGACATTAATTAAGAGTCAGATTAAATTCTAAAACGAATGTGAGAGGAAGACGCTTAAGCTAAAGAAGCGACTAATCTTATATCGATATTCGATATAACATCGATATCTTTAACCATTCCTTGTGAGCTGACTTCTGCAAAGCTAGAATTTAACAAGTGTAGAATTTAATAATGTTAACAATAGTTAACTACTGCCCCTTCAAGTCTAAGGTCGTCCTCGGTCGATCCTATCTCAGCAATTACCTCCATTAACCTCAGAATCGCCATCATATTGCATTCATTCCTGCGATGAAGGTACGGGAGAGTGGTTAAAACAACGCTGGGCAGCGGCGATGACTGGTGGTGGACTGAAATTAGGCTGGTGGTGTTAAAAACTGCCTGTGAAGAATTCGCTAAACTGCTTTCGTTGCCTACGTGTGGCGAAAAGAGAAGTTGCTGTTGCCGATGGTCCTGGGTTGGAGCTGCTAGTTTAGGGCGGGCTGGTCCACCAGAGAAACTTTCCTTGGTGTAGTTGCAGCAGTGAAAAGAACCGAGAACGCGTGTTAGTTCTTGTGACTCTCGACGTAAAAATTGCAATTAAACTCGGCAAGTTGGACAGATAAGATGGAGGCTCTATCTACTCCGAATAATCGACGCCTATGTTGCGCAGCGCGGACTACTTTACGAGACGAGTAAAGGCGTTTATAGAATGGTGGTCACTGCAGGGGCAGCGCAGTGATGTTTACTAGGACCGGATCTTTGGAATGCCACCTGTGATGGTCTTCTAAGACTGTAAATACCAGATGAGACGTGCCTGGTTAAGTATGCGGATGACGTTGCTGCGCTGGTAGCAGCGCGAGACTGCGCTATCACTGGCGCTGAACAAGATAGAAGTGGTAGTCCTGACCAAAAAATGGATACCAACGATCATCTCACTGCGGTAATGTCGAATCCTTCGGTCAATTAACTTGGAATAATAATAGACACAAAGCTGAGCTTTTTTCAACAGATAAAACAGGCCGCAGGCAAAGCTGCAGCGGGTGTTACTGCGCTCAGTAGTCATCTAGCAGACGTCGACTCCTGATGATTGCGGTTCAGTCGGTGTTGCTCTATAAGGCTGAGATAAGGGCCAATTCTCTTGAGAAAGATATGTACCGGAAGAGGCTCGCACAGGCTTAAGAAAGGAATATGTTCAGGAAAACAATTAAAGTGAGAGAAAATTTGTTGCAAAATTATCAAGGAAAGCTTCAGTTGGAGCTACACCACTCGAACGTAGCAGTATCAAACATAGGCGAATCTTCTCTCTCGCTCAACAAATTATTGACATTTTTGCTCATATCAAAAATCATTTTCTGCAGTCTTAACGCAGAAAATAACAGATTCAGATGCGCATTCGTAATCGGAAACGTTGTATATTCTAGTAATAAATCGACGGGAAATCGACAATTGTTGCGGATATGGTGGTGTTTGAAAGGGAGTACCAACAACTGTAACGGGCTGAATATGCTGTTGTTGCTCAGAAAAACCTGGTATACGTATCTTTTTTTTGCCGCTGATAAGTAAGATAAGTAGAGGATTTGCATTATCATCCGCCGAATTATAATCGATTAATTGATCCAGCCGCTGTTGCCGAATCGTCACTGCCGCTGGCAGTTAATCTCGTCAAGTGTTTCGTTATTGGACGTAGATTGTAACGTGCACAACAGTGCTGCCAAGGCTATTACCTGTCTACTATACGGTTCCGACCTTTCTAAGGTGCTCTATATAATTTTTACATTTATACTTGTCATTAACTAAATTTAAAAATTTTATAATGCGCGCTTTATTTTTGTGGGTCTTATTTGTTTGTTTTGTTTTTGTTATAATTATTTACATCTTTTTGTTTTTGTTTTAAACTCGCTTACACCTGCATTTGTTTTCGGCTAGGCCTTACTCACGCTTATTCCATCGATGTCAGCAGGCCTGATGACGACGAGGGGTGTATCTGTATGTGTTGATGTATATGTATTTATGTGTATTGATGTGTGTGGTTTTTAATACCATTAAACGCGCATTGCTTTAAAATAAAATATATAAAAATAATAAGTACAGCTATTTACTATTTAATAACTTCAAAATATTCAAAAACTTATTCCATTCGATACCAAATCACTATGAGCATCGCTTCGTATCGCTGAACGCAGGGTTGGTAATGCCTCAACGCCTCTTGCCTCTGCAACCGGCTAAGTTATTAGGCACTTACCTCTTTCATGCCTCCTCCATTCTTAGCCGAGCTTCGTTCATCCTCTGGCGAGCTTACATTATGCCTCTAATTGAGCACTTAAGAAAAAGAAACTCTTGTTCTGTGGGGTGCCACGGAAGGTGCGGACGGTGGGGCGGTAGCTTTGGGTCTGGCTTAACGCACGTGTACCAAGCCACCGCAAATTGCACTTGACTCGAAAACAACAGGTGCTTTGTTTACTAGATAACTTTTTGGCCCTGGCTTACCTTTGAAAAAGGTTAAGTTCACCTAAATAGTTAATTCCACCGTAGATCACAAAAATGTTGGCAGCGGCAAGATTAGCCGGTAATAAAAGCTCAACTTAATTTCACTTATTCACAGTATAGCGCTTGATGCTTCCAGATTAATATTATCATACGCGTCTGCTCACAAGAAAGTTTTTGAATAGGGTGATCGTGGCCACAAGCGGAAATGCGTGAAGCTGCCGGTGCATCTGTTGACAGCGCAGACGATCGTTAGGAGCTGCCAGAGTTGCGTGCAGCTTAGCTGACGGTTGGGGTCTCCAGACTTTAAATCTTGGCGCTCTAATTTCCGTTACGGTTTGAATTTGAATAATAATAATAATAATTAAATTAATAATTATTAAAGTTGATTTAGGTCGATTCTCATCGAACCCTTACAAGATGTACTAGCGGACTGTACATTCAAGTTGCCCAACGATACTAAGCACCGGCTTGTTAACGCAAGGACCCAAGCACAAAGCAACCCCCCATTCCGACCGTCCGACCGAGGGGTACACCGAGTAGCGCGCGGTTACGAAGATCGCGAACATGTAGACAAATGACATAAGACAATTTTTTTAGAGAGTATGCAGAAGTGGTATTATTTAATAGAAAAAATTGTTTTGTATTGAACATAAGATCCGAAAAGGGTTATGAATAGCATAGTTAGAATGAAAAGCTTGAAAAGAAAAAGGCACAAAATTTCTAGTATTTCTAACAGGAATTGCAAAGGAAATTTGGTTGATTAGTACAGAAGAATCCATTTCAGCGTTTAATTTGTGTTAAAAGGTTACAGACAACATTGTTGTACGGTTAGAAGAGGAAAGAGTTATCGTCAACGCTCGTTGATTGTCCAACGGTCACTAGCGTTTTGGGCTATGTTTCTCTTTTATTTTTGAACTAATTTTCTTAAGGCGCGGTTGCGCACCTAATGCAATCGTACCGAAATGTGAGGCCGATTTACTACAAATTTTGCCGCCTGAAGTCAGTGGAAGACGCTTAAGCTGCAGGGACTATTTTTATATCGATGTACGATATAACATCGATATCTTTAAGCCATTCCATGAGTTAACTTGTATGTTGGCGAAACAACGGACAAACGAAATGCAGACGAGATTAACGGCAGGTATAAGTCACTGACCGCTGCGATACCGAAAGAGGCCAGCTGCACTATAAAGAAGCTTGCGCGAATGCAAGAGTTCGGGCGGAAAAGAACGAGTGTAAGCGCTTGTAATTAAACCAAGAGTGACACTGTTCGAATGTGTTTGCGAGAGCGTAAATGTTAGCGAGCGAGCGCGTTTGTGGTTTTTGCATCGAATTGTGCAGAAGGCGCACAGAAAGAATATTAGCACAATAGTAATTAATCGTTCACTTATACACTTTAGCGACAACACAACACCATGAATGAAAGTAAAATAAAATCACGTCGGGGTCACCAAATGTTTAGCAGACATCGAAAAGATGTATCGCAATATATGGATCAACGCTGAAAACCAACTTAATCAAATGATAGTTTGGAGAAATAAACCAAATGATGAGTTAAAATACTATCGATTAAAAACGGTTACATTCGGAATCCCTTTGCCTCAAGGAATGACTTCGACGTAGATGATTGCCTCACAGGAGCAGACTCGATACAAGAAGCGATCCAAATTCGACAGGAGTTGGTAAAAATACTGCTCCTCAACGGATTCAAATTAAACAAGTAAGAAGGCTCTAGTCGAGAAATCCCGACTAGACGATACCCTGATCCCTATACTTTACGCGTACAGTCAGTGCTTGCAAGTATTTGTGCGTGTGTGTACGACCATACTGCATACTGCATACTCAACTTCAAGGTTCCATATCACCGGTGTTTCTCAACCGATTTTAATAAAAATTTCACAGATTGTTATTATTTTGATTAATAATTAAAATGCCATTTAAAGTTTTTTCAAATTCAAGATTTTATTGTTATCGATCCCATGTGTATATCGGAAACGGGATGAGTTATCGAAAACAAACTTGTACTGCCTAGGGATTAGGCGAGCTTAAGTTCCAAATCTGGAGTCTCTAGCTCTTATAGTCTCTGAGATCGACGCGTTCATACATACAGACGGACAGACGGACAGACGGACATGGCTATATCGACTCGACTGTTGATGCTGATAAAGAATATATATACTTTATGGGGTCGGAGATGCTTCCTTCTGCCTGTTACATACTTTTGCACAACTTCATGATACCCTCTTTTCCCATTTTTAATGGGATCAGGGTATAAATAGTGCTCAAACAATCAGAAATTTTTTCAAGGATTGCTCGGAGCTGGCACAGGTCTTTGCCACTCTAGACCTGTTTGCTCCTGTCGTAGGTAAAAGCAATAATCTTTATGCAACGACTCTGGGAAATCAAAACTCAACTGGGACGACGACCTACGAATCTACAGACCGAGTGGATAGTGCCAGGATACTTTTGATCAGATTTTAACATTGCTTTTGTAATGCAAGGAACCAGATTTCGCTGTATACAACTATCCAATAGTAAAGATGATATTGCGCGTCTGCGCTGCGTTTCGTTTTGTACATTTAATTTTAACTAAGAATGCGCTTGACAATTTTATACTAACGCGCAACCGTAACCGACGAATGTAAGTATGTCAGAATTAGATAAGCCATGCCAAGCAGTCAGACGAAGTGTTATCTATGCAATAAGATAAACTTGCATGTTCAAGGCAAAGACAACGATTAGAGATGCGCAAGTCATGCGTTATGAGTTACGTTAAGGTTTCATTTAAACGCTTAAATTATTTGGTAGCTGCTGCTGCCTCCGACAAGCTCTCTCCGTTTTGATGAGCCTTGGCTTCGACTGACTTGGTCTCAAGGGTGTGAGGGTTCGAGAATCGATCCAAATTTAATATTAATAATTATTAAAATTTAAATTTGAATTCAAACCTTAACGGAAATTTGACCGCGGGAATCCCTAACGATCAGCTGATTGGCATGCAAGTCTGCACGGCTGCGCACATGCACCGGCAGCTTCATGCATTTCTGCTAATAAGATTGTGAAACGTTTTGTGAACAAACCCGGCTCTGAAATTTAATCTGAAAGCATCGATCTCCGATTCGCTAATAAGTGAATCTAAAATTTAAATTCTGCACCGGTTGCCCAAGCCAAGCTTGCCGCAGCGGATATTGTGGTGATTTTTTTTTTTCAATTTTTTTGATCAAAAATCAAATCATCCTTTTTGCAAGATAAGCCAGGGACAAAAGAGATTATGCAGAGAATCAAGTGTTGCGTTGTCTTTCAGTTAAGGGAAACTTGTGGTGGCGAGGCCTACATGCGTTCAGCCGAGACCCAAAGCCACCGTCCCTACCAGCACCTTCCTCAACTAGAGGCATGATATAAGCCCGCCGGAGGATGGATGAGGCCTGAAAGAGGCCAAGGCCTAGCAACATAGCCGATAGTAGAGGCCAGAGGCTTTAAGAAACGCCTTCCCCCCACTTCTCTACACAGGCGTTAACGTAAACGAACTAAAACTGCGATGCGTTTTGAGGATATTTGGTATTAAAATGAACAAGATGAAATTTTTTGAAGCTATTAAATAGTTATACTCTATTCTTATAATTCTTATGTAATTTATTTTTAAGCTATGCGCGTTTTGGTGTTTTTTTTTATTCACACACCCCCATACACATTCATAAAAACCTACACAAATACACACCTCGTCGTCATCAGTAAGGCCTAGCCGACAAGCAATGTAAATGTCCAAAGGTCCGAATTAAGTGAATAAATAAATAAATAGAACAAAAAGTAAAAAAAAAGAAAAATATAAAACCCCCAAAAAAAGGACCAAACGCGCATAATAAAAAAAAATCTCCCTTAAATAAAGTGGTTGACTTAAGTGAGTATGAAGTAAATCTATATAATATAAATTAGTTTAATAAGAAACAAAAACATAGGAAATGAATTTTATATCAAGCCATGAAGGCATCACAGAAAACTCTTGTAAATTGGGCACCTAAACTGTTGCAAACGAACTAACATATATAGGGTAGAATCAAAAAGATCCAGTAGGTTTTACAGGTAAGGCGGGTAAAGAAGAAGAACAGCATCACCAAGTTCTTCACATTCTGCATATCTTTAGCTAATTTGACTTTGGTCCTCCCAATCCGCAGGAACCGTATAGCAGACAGAGAATAGCCTAGACAGAAGTTTCGTATAAGTTACACAAACATAAAATGACGCCCGAACGTGTGGCCAGAATTATGTACACTAATAAAATAGCGCCCGAACTTGTTGCCCGAGGTATTTACATAAATAAAATGGCACCCGAATGTGTTCGAAAGTGTTGCTAATAAAATAACACCCAAAAGTAGAATACCGGTGTATAAAAATACTAAAATACCCGAGGTTACCAGCACCCCCTTCCAAATCGTGTCCCATCCAAATCAATAATGATCCAAAAAAAAATATTAAGTAGTTTCAGAAAATATTTTTTATCTGGTTAGGAATTGCTGCCATTCTGATTATTTTCGGAGTCAGACCAACGGATAAGAGATATTAGAAATAAATTGAATTTTATTTCGCGTTCCTCGTTCTATTTTAAATATATTCCTCGGATTAATTGAAATGTCTTAATTAAATTGAGATTGCTCATGCTAGATATTTTCGGCATGTTCCTCTTTAATTTTGATTTTGATATTCATACCCAGTTTTTAAATTAGACCCGTTCAAAATATGTAGAAAATAAATGTTATTGCGTGTGAAAGAGTATGGATAAGTCCCACAAGATTACAGTCAATATCGTATCGCTTTTATCCTATTGCTTGTATCGTATCACTTATATCCAATCGCTTTAATCGTATCGCTTATATCGTATTGCTTATATCCTATCGCTTATATCGTATCGCTTATATCGTATCACTTATTTCGTAATTTTTTTTAGGTAGCTAAACTCAGCAGTCATGGCGGTGGTCCGTAGCGCTGAAGATTAGGTAGCCTTAGTTGGTAACGGTAACGAGGCAGTATCATCTACGTTTAACAGAGTGTCATCCTAAATGTGGATGCTGTTAAAGTTCAGAAGAGTCGTTTTACTTTGCGAATGAGGAACTTTTGGCATAATAAACATCGCCTTAACCTCTACACAATATCAATAATTTTAAATAAACAATTATGATATTAGACCCTTTACTCAATTAGAAAAAAATAAAATAAAATCGGTTATCTAAACATTCCCTTAATCGGAGCGTAGTGGTCTTGGTGAGACATTTATGGTTGAGCATGAGATCGACACAGCAGATGCCAAACCAAATAAGCAAAAGTTTTACCCTTTGTCCCTTGCTAAAGAAAAATTATTATGCGAAGAAGTTGATCGAATGATAAAACTAGGCGTCAATGAAGAGTCTCCAACATGCCCATGGTCTTCTCCAGTTACACTCGTTGTTAAATTCTGTTACTGTTAAAGGATCGTATTTGATGCCAAGTCTTGATAGACTAATAAGTAGACTTCCGCCAGTGCATTGCATATCCAATACTGATTTAAAAGATGCATTTTGGGAAATTCGTTTAGATGTAAACTCACGCACAAAATCAGCTTTTACGATTCCAAATCGTCCCCTATACCAATTTATACGGATGCCTTTTGGCCTTACGAATGCTCCATAAACTTTGTGCGGATTAATGGACCAAGTCATTCCATATGCATAAAACCTAATGTCTTGGCATATCTTAAATAAAGTAGATTATCTTGGCTATGTTGTGGGAGAAGGTACTTTGGACTCAAGCTGTGGCAGAATTCCCGTGCCAAAGACGCGCAAGCGGTTAAGAAGATTTCTAGGGATGACAGGCTGGTATCAACAGTTATGCTGATATTTATTTTATTTACAACTATGGGAAACCTTTTATTTTACAATGTGATGCTTCTTTGTATGGAGTAGGAGCGCTTCTAGCCCAAGTTAATGAGTCAGGATGTGAAAGACCACTAACATATAAGTCGTAACTATATTGTTACCGAAACGGAATGTTTAGCAGACGTCTTAGCGATTAAGAATGGTCGTTAACGACCATGCAATTCTTCGTTGGTTAATGAACCAAGCAGATCTGAGTGGCAGATTAGCGCGATTCATGATGTTACGGGGTGTCGACGATATTGAGAGACAACTATCAGAAAGTGAATAACCCTGATGTTAAAGTCATAGATAAGTTTATATATGTATGGGAACAGTAATGATAATTGTTGTAAACTGTCTGTTCCAGAATTCAATCTTTCAACACACGATCAGCCTTCGTCTCTTTCAAGACATTGTGGCGAAGCCGAATGCTTGGAGCGATTTTGGCGAAGATTCTTTTGGCCGAAAATGGTGGTTGATGTACGTAGCTATATAAGCAATTGTGAGATATGCAAGACAACCAAGTGGCTTAAAACCGTCCATGGGTAGTCAACTGTCTAGCGAGAGACCCTTTCAAAGATTTCCGCGTACGAAAAAATGAAACATTGCCATTTTCATTGTACTTCTGATTTTTCTACTTTCAATTCACAATTTAGTATTGAGCACATAAGCACCGGAGCTAATGCCTCTCAGTCAAACGCTTCAGAAAGGGTAAATCGGTTCATAAACGCAGCTCTAAGAGCCTAAATTCGTACTGACCAGACAAAATGAGATGTATACTTACCCAGTGTCAATTGTGAATTACGCAATTCCATTCATCAGTCGGTTGGGACGTCACCTTATCGTATAGTGCCCTTGCACCTCATCGAATTTCTTTTTCTTGGCCGTTAATAATTGATGAATTTGTTTTGATGAACGTTTCCCGCTGAATTCAAATCTTAATACTTGCTTAAGCGTTTCCCAATCATTAACTTTGGTTTGACTATGCAAAAATAATTTGGCTGCATCTTTGACTAGCTGTCTACCATAAATGAATTTTTGTATGTCATTCCACTTTACTGTTACCGCATTCAGTTCGAAATCATCAAGCCATTCTTCGACGTATGGAGAGCCATTGTTGGTAAAAACCAAAAGAGAGTCTTCGATATCCCATAGTGTGAATGTCTAAGCTGTTGTCTGATTAGTTATCGGTGCCATCTCGCAAACTTTTGCGTCTTCGTAAGACAAATCGTCACTGTTTAAGCCGTTGTCCTCTAGATTTTAAAAATTAATTTGCCTTTTTTAAGATATTTCTTAAGACCTGAAGCATAATTTAAAGACAGCCTTCTTCGATGCCTGCTTCTTTTAGCCGTTTTTCCTTCAGAGAAAAAAAAATTCGTATCTGCCGTCTCACTCAGTAGTTCACACCGCGTTGACTCGCAAAATGAACACACTCAGTTCTTGTCGGTTGTCTTCTCTCGTCGTTTTTCCTCTCGTCTTCGTTATTCTTTACGCTGTTATCCTGTTTGTTTTTTTTTTTTTCGAATTTCACCATTCATGTTTATAACTGTTCTTATCCCCCCTCATTTTTCTACACGAACTATGCGATGGTAACTGGGATGCGTTTTAAGGATATTTGGTATCAAGAGGAATAAGTTGAATTTTTTTGAATCTTTTAAATAGTTATACTCTATTCTTATAATTTTTGTGTAATTTATTTTCAAGCTGTGCACTTTTGGGTTTTTTTATGTACACACACCCCCATCCATACACATACACATCCATAAACACCAACACAGATACACACCTCGTCGTCATCAGGCCTGCTGACATCGATGGAATATGTGTGTCCAAAGGTCCAAATTAAGTGAATAAATAAATAAATAAAACAAAAAGTAAAAAAAGAGAAAAATATAAAACCTATGTACGCACATACTGCATACTGCATACACAACTTCAATGTCCCATATCTCCGTTGTTTCTAAACCGATTTTAATAAAAATTTCAAATATTGTCATTATTTTGTTCATTATTTCAAATTTAATCTCAAAGTTTTCAAACTTCAAGATTTTGTTGTTATAGATCGCATGTGTATATCGAAAACGGGATGAGTTATCGAAAATCGAA
Organism: Scaptomyza cyrtandrae; assembly: GCA_035044605.1. NCBI lineage: Eukaryota > Metazoa > Arthropoda > Insecta > Diptera > Drosophilidae > Scaptomyza > Scaptomyza cyrtandrae. The sequence continues at coordinate 12,509 of JAWNNS010000184.1, read as the reverse complement.
AATAAACTTGTACTGTCTAGGGATTAGGCGCGCTTAAGTTCGAAATCTGGAGTATCTAGCTCTTGTAGTCTCTGAGATCGGGCATACGGACAGACGGACAGACAGACGTACATGGCTATATCGACCCGGCTGTTGATACTGATCAAGAATATATATACTTTATGGGGTCGGAGATGCTTACTTCTGCCTGTTACATACTTCTGCCCAAAACCATTATACCCTTTTTCCCATTTTTAATGGGATCAGGGTATAAAAAGAACCAAATGCGCATAACAAAACAGAAAGCAGGCTCTAGTCGAGAAATCCCGACTAGACGGTACCCTGATCCCTATACTTTACGCCTACAGTCAGTGCTTGCAATAATGTGTGTTTGTGTGTACGCGCATACTGCATATATAACTTGAATGTCCATATCTCCGATGTTTCTTAACCGATTTTTATAAAAATTTCACAGGTTGTCATATTTTGTTTATTAATTTAAATGCCATCTCAACGATTTCCAAATTCAAGATTTTGTTGTTATCGATCACATGTGTATATCGAAAACGGGAAAAGTTATCAAAAATTGTACTGCCTAGGGATTAGGCGAGCTTAAGTTCCAAATCTGGAGTCTCTAGCTATTATAGTCTCTGAAATCGACGCGTTCTTACATACAGACAGACGGACGGACATACGGAAATGGCTATATCGACTCGGCTGTTGATGCTGATCAAGAATATATATAATTTATGGGGTCGGAGATGCTTCCTTCTGTCTGTTACATACTTCTGCACAAACCCATTATACCCTTTTTCCCATTTTTAATGGGATCAGGGTATAAAAAAAAAATCTCCCTTAAATAAAATGGTTAACTTTAGTGGGTAAGAAGTATAAATTTATATATTTTAAATTAGTTTAATAAGAAACGAAAACAAATAATATTTAAAGTAAAAAAAATTTTCAATAATACAAACTAAACTCTTGTAAATTGGGCACCTAAACTGTTTCACAAGCACTAACATTTATAGGGTAGAATCAAAAAGATCCAGTAGATTCTACAGGTAGGGCGGGTAAAGAAGAAGAACAGCATCACCAAGTTCTTCACATTCTGCATATCTTTAGCTCATTTGACTTTGGTCCTCCCAATTCCCGAACTGTCTACGACTTTTATTGTTGTGAAGCGTGTCAAAATAAATGGCTGTTCCAAAGACCCCAACCCAATTTCCCTGAGCACGGCCGGAACCGTGTAGAACCGTCAAAAAGAATAAGTAGCTGTGGTTGCGCTGTTCTTGTCAAAAAGTGTGTCGCAAATTAGCTCTATCAAACATTGCAAATGGAATATGGTGCGAGTTGGAAAAGATACACAGTCCGACAGAGCAAGCTCAGGGGCATGTAATGTTATTAACAAGTTTACCGTCATCCTATGAGAACTTTGTAGTTGCTTTGAAAGCGCGTGATGATTTTCCGAAATTATACGCAGTTAAATGCAAGCCAGCAGAAGAGAACGAGCGGCGCAAATGCAGCAATCAAAACGATAGCGTACACGTATTTTCGGCGCGCGTCTGTAGGCAAGAAGGGTAGAGAGAAAAACGGAGATATAAAAACCAAGTAATGTGAGAAATAGTTGCAACAACCGAAAATTTAACGGCGATGTTTGGTGCGTCGACGGCGGCGCAACGCGAATTGTGCGATGAGTTCGAAAAGCAGCAGTAAATAGTTTCTCAGTAGAGTTTAACCCTGAAGGTTCTAAGATATTTAATAATAAAAGCATACCAAAATTATCGGCCAAACGGGTCAGCGGTCAGCAACAACAAATTGTGTGTCACAAGCTAAGAGTAAGTTGTTTAATTGGCTTAGCGCTATGGTTATCAAAATCACCTAGTGTGTGTCTACGCGCATACTACATACTCCGGTGTTTCTCAACCGATTTCAATAAAAATTTCACAGATTATCGTTATTTTGCTTAATTTTGAAAAGGCCATCTCAAAGTTTTGCAAATTCAAGATTTTGTTATTATCGATCGGGAATTGTTATCGAAAATCGAAAACAAACTTGTACTGTCTAAGGATTAGGCGAGCTTATGTTTCAAATTTAGAGTCTCTAGCTCTTATAGTCTCTGAAATCGACGCGTTCGTACATACGGACGGACAGACGGATATGGCTATATCGACTCGGCTGTTGATGCTGATCAAGAATATATATAATTTATGGGGTCGGAGATGCTTCCTTCTGTCTGTTACATACTTCTACACAAAACCATTATACACTTTTTCCCATTTTTAATGGAATCAGGGTATAAAAAAAAAATCTCCCTTAAATAAAATGGTTAACTTTAGTGGGTAAGAAGTATAAATTTATATATTTTAAATTAGTTTAATAAGAAACGAAAACAAATAATATTTAAAGTAAAAAAAATTTTCAATAATACAAACTAAACTCTTGTAAATTGGGCACCTAAACTGTTTCACACGCACTAACATTTATAGGGTAGAATCAAAAAGATCCAGTAGATTCTCCAGGTAGGGCGGGTAAAGAAGAAGAACAGCATCACCAAGTTCTTACATTCTGCATATCCTTAGCTCATTTGACTTTGGTCCTCCCAATTCCCGAACTGTCTACGACTTTTATTGTTGTGAAGCGTGTCAAAATAAATGGCTATTCCTAAGAACCCCACCCCAATTTCCCTGAGCACGGCCGGAACCGTGTAGAACCGTCAAAAAGAATAAGTAGCTGTGGTTGCGCTGTTCTTGTCAAAGAGTGTGTCAAAGAGTTAACAAGTTTACCGTCATCCTATGAGAACTTTGTAGTTGCTTTGAAAGCACGTGATGATTTTCCGAAATTATACGCAGTTAAATGCAAGCCAGCAGAAGAGAACGAGCGGCGCAAATGCAGCAATCAAAACGATAGCGTACACGTATTTTCGGCGCGCGTCTGTAGGCAAGAAGGGTAGAGAGAAAAACGGAGATATAAAAACCAAGTAATGTGAGAAATAGTTGCAACAACCGAAAATTTAACGGCGATGTTTGGTGCGTCGACGGCGGCGCAACGCGAATTGTGCGATGAGTTCGAAAAGCAGCAGTAAATAGTTTCTCAGTAGAGCTTAACCCTGAAGGTTCTAAGATATTTAATAATAAAAGCATACCAAAATTATCGGCCAAACGGGTCAGCGGTCAGCAACAACAAATTGTGTGTCACAAGCTAAGAGTAAGTTGTTTAATTGGCTTAGCGCTATGGTTATTAAAATCACCTAGTGTGTGTCTACGCGCATACTACATACTCCGGTGTTTCTCAACCGATTTCAATAAAAATTTCACAGATTATCGTTATTTTGCTTAATTTTGAAAAGGCCATCTCAAAGTTTTGCAAATTCAAGATTTTGTTATTATCGATCGGGAATTGTTATCGAAAATCGAAAACAAACTTTTACTGTCTAAGGATTAGGCGAGCTTATGTTTCAAATTTAGAGTCTCTAGCTCTTATAGTCTCTGAAATCGACGCGTTCATACATACGGACGGACAGACGGATATGGCTATATCGACTCGGCTGTTGATGCTGATCAAGAATATATATAATTTATGGGGTCGGAGATGCTTCCTTCTGTCTGTTACATACTTCTGCACAAAACCATTATACCCTTTTTCCCATTTTTAATGGGATCAGGGTATAAAAAAAAATCTCCCTTAAATAAAATGGTTAACTTTAGTGGGTAAGAAGTATAAATTTATATATTTTAAATTAGTTTAATAAGAAACGAAAACAAATAATATTTAAAGTAAAAAAAATTTTCAATAATACAAACTAAACTCTTGTAAATTGGGCACCTAAACTGTTTCACACGCACTAACATTTATAGGGTAGAATCAAAAAGATCCAGTAGATTCTACAGGTAGGGCGGGTAAAGAAGAAGAACAGCATCACCAAGTTCTTCACATTCTGCATATCTTTAGCTCATTTGACTTTGGTCCTCCCAATTCCCGAACTGTCTACGACTTTTATTGTTGTGAAGCGTGTCAAAATAAATGGCTGTTCCAAAGACCCCAACCCAATTTCCCTGAGCACGGCCGGAACCGTGTAGAACCGTCAAAAAGAATAAGTAGCTGTGGTTGCGCTGTTCTTGTCAAAGAGTGTGTCGCAAATTAGCTCTATCAAACATTGCAAATGGAATGTGGTGCGACAGAGCAAGCTCAGGGGCATGTAATGTTATTAACAAGTTTACCGTCATCCTATGAGAACTTTGTAGTTGCTTTGAAAGCGCGTGATGATTTTCCGAAATTATACGCAGTTAAATGCAAGCCAGCAGAAGAGAACGAGCGGCGCAAATGCAGCAATCAAAACGATAGCGTACACGTATTTTCGGCGCGCGTCTGTAGGCAAGAAGGGTAGAGAGAAAAACGGAGATATAAAAACCAAGTAATGTGAGAAATAGTTGCAACAACCGAAAATTTAACGGCGATGTTTGGTGCGTCGACGGCGGCGCAACGCGAATTGTGCGATGAGTTCGAAAAGCAGCAGTAAATAGTTTCTCAGTAGAGCTTAACCCTGAAGGTTCTAAGATATTTAATAATAAAAGCATACCAAAATTATCGGCCAAACGGGTCAGCGGTCAGCAACAACAAATTGTGTGTCACAAGCTAAGAGTAAGTTGTTTAATTGGCTTAGCGCTATGGTTATTAAAATCACCTAGTGTGTGTCTACGCGCATACTACATACTCCGGTGTTTCTCAACCGATTTCAATAAAAATTTCACAGATTATCGTTATTTTGCTTAATTTTGAAAAGGCCATCTCAAAGTTTTGCAAATTCAAGATTTTGTTATTATCGATCGGGAATTGTTATCGAAAATCGAAAACAAACTTGTACTGTCTAAGGATTAGGCGAGCTTATGTTCCAAATTTGGAGTCTCTAGCTCTTATAGTCTCTGAGATCGACGCGTTCATACATACGGACGGACAGACGGACATATCGAATCGGCTGTTGATGCTGATCATTAATATATATACTTTTTGGGGTCGGAGAAGAATCAAATAGTTCATGGTCATCTCCCGTTGTACTAGTAAAGAAACCTGGGAGGATCAAGCTATTAATAGCCATAAGGTTAATGAAGTAACCGTTAAAGACGCATCTTCCATGCCTATTGATGGTATTTTAAGTAGATTGCCCAATGCAGAATTTTTGACAAGTCTTGACCTTAAAGATACCTTCTGGCAGATTCAAACTCTAGGGACAAGACTGCCTTTGCAGTTCCTGGTACTCCGTTATTTGAGTTTGTTTTCATGCCCTTTGGACTGACTAATGCTCCTCATTCTATGTATCGGTTTATGGACAAAATAGTACCCGCGCACCTGCTTATGCGACTTATTAATTATTTCAGATACCTCTAAGCGTCATATCGAAGTGTTGTCGATTATTGTTTTTCATCTAACTCATGCCAATCTTACTCTCAATGTCGAAAAAAGTTAATTCCGCCAACGATAAGTTAGATATTTAGGACACATAATTGGCAATAGCCTTATTAGCACTGATCCTGAAAAAACATCGGCCGTTAAGGATTTTCCGATTCCAAGATCAGTAAAGCAAGTTCGTAAGTTTCTTGGTAGGACACTCTGGTACCCCACATTTATCAGGAACTATGCCTCTATTTCGTCGCCACTTTCAGATACCCTTAAATCAAAACAGGCATTTAAAAAGCCACATGTGCTTTGCTCCAGTTTTGCGCAGCCCAAATTTTGTTGAACCTTTTGCTATTCACTGTGATGCTAGCTATACCGTCGCTAAAGCAGTGTTAATAACAAAGGAGACGAGGTACCGATTGCTTTCATGTTAAAAAAAACCTTAATCGATGCCAAAGGCAGTATACTGTCACTGAGAAGGAATGCTATGCAGCAGTGCTAGCAGTTCAGAGCCTATGTTGAAGGTCAGGAGTTTACTGTTATCATTGATCATTCATTTTTAAAGTAGCTTATGACACAGGCAGATCTCGATTCGAGATTAGCTCGTTGGTCTGTTACAAAGTTTTAAATTCAAAATAGAACACAATAAAGGAATTTAGAACATTGTTCCCGTACGTATACTGAAGATTTGTCATCTATCTCGCTCAATAGCCTTATAGTCGAGAGCTTAAATCTTCTGATTTTGAGACGCTCAAAAATAAAATTCGTCAGAATTGCCAGACCAAAAAATCGAAAACGAAAATATTTACCGCAGAGCGGAACACAGATGCAGATTGCAGATTATATGTGCTGGAAACTTTGGCTGCCACAAGCCTTAATGAAATCCTTGGCGAGTTTCATTATTCATTTTGTTCATAATTCGCTCCAAAATGTCGAGCAATACACGTAGGACTTGCCGCTCTAGCAGCTGATGCCGATAACTATCTTTAAGGTCTAATATTAATTTGTAACAATCTATAGTATACCATAAGTATAAGCGCACCACTAAAAGAGAATTGTAACTGAACCGGCAAAGCGGAAGGCCGTACAAATTAAGAAGTTGAAATTGTGTACGCATATAATGAAATATTCGCTGAATAAACGTTTAAGTTATTACTTTACATATTAATCAACGAAGCCAAGAAGTTGTTTTGTTTATGTGGCTTTAAAAGTTCAGTAGTCCTACAATTTTTGGGGGCTCAACCGAGATAGAACATGAAGATGAACAAGATAAAAAAAAAAAAAAAATGTGAAATTCGGTTAGGAAAAGTACGTTTTAAAATTGTCGAAGAACGAGTTCAGCGCAATTAACACACTAAATCTTCAGCCGAAATCAATCATACATAGAAGTTGATAAGCAAATCAGAGATTGGTTGAAAAGGGATAATTCGTAATAACGTTTCAGAGTACGTATTTCCTATTGGGTTAGTGTCGAAGAAAGATAGCAAGTAGAGGAGGATTTCCGCAAGTATATGTCGTTTGTAACACCTAAAGGACAGTACGAGTTCTGTTTCGTTCTATTTGGAATTTCTAGTTCCCCGGCGGTATTTGTGAGGTATATTTTTGCAGCTCTGAGACAGTTAATCGATGAAGGTACGATACGATTACAGAAGGTCTTAAACGGGAAAAAATGTCATACATTATGTCGTAAACTAAAATTTCCCACGTACATAAAAGAAAATTCAACAATAAAGCCTTTAGTAGAAAAAGTTTCAGAAGTAGAAAATTTTTCAGTTCCTCGAGATAAGAAAGCAGTTCAACGTTATTTGGGCTTAACTTCTTACTTTCGCAGGTATATAAGGATTTTGAGTCCACTGCTAGACCGTTGAGTAATTTACTAAAGAAGAAGAACGTTACATTTAAAATGGGAGAAGAAAAGTTGGCTTTATTCGAGCAATTAAAATCTTGTTTATAAAGTTCCCTAAGTCGTATGATCAAAAAGCAGAAACAGAAGTGCATTACGATTCAAGTATGTACGGATACGGTGCAGTTCTTTTGCAAAAGAACTCTAAAGATCAATATTTCCACCCAGTAGAGTACATGAGCAAAGACGACACGAATTGAAGAAAAGTACCCATCCTATGAATTAGAAGTTATCGCAATAGTTGAGGCTTGTGAGGGTTCAAGAATCGATCCAATACAACTTCAATATTTATTCCAATTTAAATTCAAATTCAAACCGTAACGGGTTTCGTCGGCAATTTTACAACCAAGATTAAAAGTCTAGCGACCCCTACCGTCAGCTGATCTGCACGCATAAACACCAACACAGATACACACCTCGTCGTCATCCGGCCTGCTGACATCGATGAAATAAGCGTGTCGGCCTAGACGACAAGCAATGGTAGTGTCCAGTCCAAAGCAAAGTGAATAATTAAATAAATAAAATAAAAATAAATCAATAAATAAATAAAATGGTTAACTTTAGTGAGAAGGTTTTCGTAGTAGTATTGCTTCAAATCAAATCAGTTCTGCAATTAAAAATTTAAATTTATCTTCCACGGCTAGAGAGAATCGAGAAGAACCTCAGCTTAAATGGGAAAATGACATCCAGATTAGTGGCCGGCGTATGAGCCTTGAGCATGGAAACTTCACGAGATAGGCGTGGTCCACCTAGCGAGAATAGTAACAACAGTAATTTTTCGATAGATCGTCCAGATAGAATTTCAAATGTCATATCAGACTGGAGTATACAATTTTTTGGGGCTTCGAATGACATCCCCATTGAAGACTTAAACAAAAATTTTGATGAGTTTCTGGACGCGATGCTAGCAATAGCTGATTCTCTTCGAGAACCCATGTCAGAGAATAACTTAATTATCGGCGTTATTCACGAACTTCTTTATGTAGCAACTTCAAATCTTGCAATTCTTCGCAAGGAGTGTTATCGTCATAAAGAGTTATTTCGTAATTTACGATCCAGACGTACAGACGTGCCGAACCGTTGTCAATGCAGTTGTGAGTGAAGAAGCGACTGAAGAGTTGATTGACACTGACATCAATGCTGATGAAATATGTGCACTTCGGGTAAACGACAAACTTAAGTATTGGAACTGTGATGAGCAGTCGAATTTTTTGCTATGGATGTGGACAACTAGACATGTATAAACCGAATTGTGGTCATTGCAAGTAAAAATCGGAAAGCTCTTTGAAGGATATTCATCGAGTTCCGAAAGCGAACATCCAACCCTAGACTTACATTTATCTTTACCAGACAAATCCTTTATACCTGATTTACCCATTAAGTTAACTGAAATATCAGATCAATCTTCGATTTTTAAACCGTATCATGTACGTTTGCGAGAGCATAGAGAGCGCAGAGCAGTCATCTTTAATATGGATGTTGTTAAAGTTCAACTGACTCGTTCTACTTTGCGCACAAGGAGCTTTTGGTATAATAAACCTCGCCTTAATCTTCACACAGTATCTTCAATTATAAATAATCCTAACGACATACGACCCTTTACTGAGATAGAAGTTTTTAGGAAACCATATTTAGCACTTTTGTACAGCGATACCAATAAGAGCGTAATTGGTGCAGACTTGGCAAAACACCTTATCTCAGAGCCGATAAAAGTCGAGAAATTAAATGGGGTGGTCCAGACAGCCGATGGTCAGAAGCAGATAGTGGCAGGTTTAGTGCATATACCTCAGTTCTTCAATTCTTTAAAAATAGATTTCGAATTTTTGGTTGTACCTTCCATCGAACAAAATGTTATATGTGGAATGGATTTTTGGAAAGCCTTTGGCATTTCAATCCAAACTGCATTTGTTGTGAACAAAGAACAACTTGATTTAGTTCAAAGAAACAAATTACAATCGGTTACAAGCGTAGTGGTCTTGGTGAGACATTTATGGTTAAGCATGAGATTGACACAGTTTTATTCTTTGTCCCCTGCTAAAGACAAATTATTATTCGAAGAAGTACAAACTAGGCGTCATTGAAGAAGCTCCAACATGCCCAGTCGTTGTTAGACCTAGAAAGGTTAGATTTTGTTTAGATGCGCCAAAGTTAAATTCTGTTACTGTTAAAGATGCGTATCTGAACCCAAGGACTAATAAGTAGACTTCCGCCAGTGCATTGTATATCTAATACTGATTTAAAAGATGCATTTTGGCAAATTTGTTTAGATGTAAACTCACGCACAAAATCAGCTTTTACGATTCCAAATCGACCCCTATACCAATTTAAACGGATGGCTTTTGGCCTTACGAACGCTCCAAAAACTTTGTGCGGATTAATGGACCAAGTCATTCCATATGCATAAAACCTAATGTCTTGGCATATCTTAAATAAAGTAGATTATCTTGGCTATGTTGTGGGAGAAGGTACTTTGGACTCAAGCTGTGGCAGAATTCCCGTGCCAAAGACGCGCAAGCAGTTAAGAAGATTTCTAGGGATGACAGGATGGTATTAGCAGTTATGCTGATATTTATTTGATTTCCAATTATGGAAAACCTTTTATTTTACAAAGTGATGCTTCTTTGTATGGAGTAGGAGCGCTTCTAGCCCAAGTTGATGAGTCAGGATGTGACCACTAGCATATATGTCGTAATTTTTTTGTTACCGAATTGGAATGTTTAGCAGACGTCTTAGCGATTCAGAAGTTTCGCATGTACATCGAAGGTCGTTAACGACCATGCAAGTCTTCGTTGTTTAATGAACCAAGCAGATCTGAGTGGCAGATTAGCGCGATGGGCAATTAAATTGCAAGGGATTTTCTTCGATATTAAGTATCGAAAAGGTAGTGACAATGTCGTAGCTGATGCGCTTTCATGATGTTACGGGGTGTCGACGATATTGAGAGACAACTATCAGAAAGTGAATACCCCTGATGTTAAAGTCATAGATAAGTTCCAGAATTATTGCGTGAACAAGTGAATTGTAGTGCGTTTGGTTTTAATTATGCCACAAACTATGCAACGGAATAATTCCGCCATTGGCTAGCGCCATCTATATTCCGTGGTCGGCGCCACCTATGGCTAGTCAGCTGATTAGGTGAGCGCTGATAATTATAGAAATGCAACACTTGCATTGCTCGGGTCAACACCGATCGCGAGATGGGGCTTCATGGGGCGGGTCGTGGCCTCGCTCTCTTTGAATTTTGACCGTCGCGACCGGCAGTCGTGTGTTACGTTCGGTAATAAACTTATAAAAGGGATTTTTTTTTCTCCTCGTGCAAGTGATAACCTTAAGATGCCATAATTAAATCGCATCCATGAAGCCGAACAATTTAAAATAAAATAAAAAGACAAATACAACCCCAGCCGCCGTCAACGCCCGAACACCCAACAAAGACAACAAAAAAAAAAAAGAAAGAAAACAAGTGTAAGTGCATAACCTCGCGGAGCGACCGAACATAACCTTGCGGAGTGACAAAATATAATCACCGCAGCAGCCCCGCTAAAACGTTTTGCTTCATTGCAATTGACATAATGGCAGTGAAATCGCCTAAAACTGAGTGAATAAAAAACAAAAAAAAAAAAAAACGTGCCCGCAGCAGTCCCGCTGAAACGTTTTGCTTCATTGCAATTGATATAATGGCAGTGAAATCGCCTAAAACTGAGTGAATCAAAAAAAGAAACAAAAAAAAAAAACAGAAAAACCCCGATGCGCGTACTACCCCCACGAGGATTTGAACCTCGGACCGCATTCCGACTTGGTGAAAAATGTGCCACAGCAGTTCCGCTAAAACGATAGTCGGCAGTTTTGGTTCCCTACCAATGATCAGCAATAATAATAATAATCCTAACGCATAAATAAGTGTTTAAAAAAAAAAAAAACCTCACCCCACCTTTTTCACAGTGCAGCTCTTCGGAACGGCAAAAGATCTTTTGGACGTCGAGGAGAACATGTAAGTGCTGCTATCCTTACTTTTTTCGTTTGCTATTACTTTTTTTCAGCTAGTGAAAAATATGATAAAAGCTCGCGCCCCTCGCAGCTTCTTCTAAGCTGGCGTTGTTGTTGTCGTGCATATAAATAATCGAGCATTCTGCCTAAAAGCATACCGTTTAAATTCTCTAATCGCCTGCGCGATACGCTATTTTATTACAAATAAAAAAAAAGGAATAAAGTAAATAAAGTAAAATAAATATTTCCGCACAAAAATAAAAAAAAATTAAATAAAAAAATTAAAAAAAAAAAATGTATCCAAATAAATATATATATATATATATATATACATATATATATAAATGAAGTATAAAATACTATATAAATAAAAAATAATAATAATAACAAAAAAATATATATATATAAATAAATTTTTTTTGTAGAATGAAAAAAAAAATATTGTTTTTGTAAATTATTAAGCTTAAGGAAAATCAAACCCCATTTCCGTAAATAGAAAGATTTGAAATCCCTACGGGTACCGCTATGAATATTATTTTTTTTTAGTTTTTTGAATATGAAGATAATAACAATTATAAAATACGAATTTAATTCTGCTTTGATGAGTCGCAAATCTGCATTCATGCAGATCGGTTGTATCGCGCGCATGCAAAAGTGATTTTAATTCTCTATTTTGCTTTAACGGTACATTCTCTTGTGTGCTAAAAATAGCACAGAACGCAACATTCGGGCGCTGCTTCGCGCTGTTTCGGCATTTGGACAAAAACAAAAAGCATTAGGCGAAGTGCAGTGCAACGGTATTCGCTGCCCGTCGGGCAAAAAATTCCCCTCACCCTGCGCAACGACGCAAAAGAGGGGCAATAAAAACTTAGCTTATCAGCACACACAGTTGATCGGTTTTTGTTCTGTTTTTGGGACATTTACGTGCGCAAATTTCTTTACCAAAAATTGAGACATTATTATAACAATGGATGAGAACGATTTGTTTAACTTGCAGCCTATAAATAAGCAGTTTGATCATGAAAAAATGTTCTCAATAGCAGGCAAATTACCTAATGAAATTAGAGATGAGTGCCGATCAGAAATTAAACGCATTACATGCAATGTGACTCAAAGCAGTAGTTTCACCACAACAACGGTGACATTTACTAATGCCATTAGCAGCATCACATACACTGTGGCAAATGCTACAATAAGCAGCATCTGCCCTGGAATAAACATCAATAACCAGGGAAGCTCTCTATTGACT
>JAWNNS010000182.1:0-19380 GCA_035044605.1 Scaptomyza cyrtandrae | reverse complement strand
AGTTTTGCTTTAATGCAACAGTCATAATGGCAGTGAATTCGGCTTAAACAAAGTGAATCAAAAAAAAGCAAGAAAAAAAACAGAAAAACCCCGATGCGCGTACTACCCCCACGAGGATTTGAACCTCGGACCGCACACCGACGTGAAAAAAAAACGTGCCGCAGTAGTCCCGCTAAACAGTTTTGCTTTAATGCACCAGTCATAATGGCAGTGAATTCGGCTTAAACAAAGTGAATCAAAAAAAAGCAAGAAAAAAAACAGAAAAACCCCGATGCGCGTACTACCCCCACGAGAATTTGAACCTCGGACCGCACACCGACGTGAAAAAAAAACGTGCCGCAGTAGTCCCGCTAAACAGTTTTGCTTTAATGCAACAGTCATAATGGCAGTGAATTCGGCTTAAACAAAGTGAATCAAAAAAGCAAGAAAAAAAACAGAAAAACCCCGATGCGCGTACTATCCCCACGAGGATTTAAACCTCAAACCGCACACCGACGTGAAAAAAAAAAAAAACGTGCCGCAGTAGTCCCGCTAAACAGTTTTGGCTTAATGCAATAGTCATAATGGCAGTGAATTCGGCTTAAACAAAGTGAATCAAAAAAGCAAGAAAAAAAACAGAGAAACCCCGATGCGCGTACTATCCCCACGAGGATTTAAACCTCAAACCGCACACCGACGTGAAAAAAAAAAAAAAACGTGCCGCAGTAGTCCCGCTAAACAGTTTTGCTTTAATGCACCAGTCATAATGGCAGTGAATTCGGCTTAAACAAAGTGAATCAAAAAAAGCAAGAAAAAAAAAACAGAAAAACCCCGATGCGCGTACTACCCCCACGAGGATTTAAACCTCGGACCGCACACCGACGTGAAAAAAAAACGTGCCGCAGTAGTCCCGCTAAACAGTTTTGCTTTAATGCACCAGTCATAATGGCAGTGAATTCGGCTTAAACAAAGTGAATCAAAAAAGCAAGAAAAAAAACAGAAAAACCCCGATGCGCGTACTATCCCCACGAGGATTTAAACCTCAAACCGCACACCGACGTGAAAAAAAAAAAAACGTGCCGCAGTAGTCCCGCTAAACAGTTTTGCTTTAATGCAATAGTCATAATGGCAGTGAATTCGGCTTAAACAAAGTGAATCAAAAAAAGCAAGAAAAAAAACAGAAAAACCCTGATGCGCTTACTACCCCCACGAGGATTTGAACCTCGGACCGCACACCGACGTGAAAAAAAAACGTGCCGCAGTAGTCCCGTTAAACAGTTTTGCTTTAATGCAATAGTCGTAATGGCAGTGAATTCGGCTTAAACAAAGTGAATCAAAAAAGCAAGAAAAAAAACAGAAAAACCCCGATGCGCGTACTATCCCCACGAGGATTTAAACCTCAAACCGCACACCGACGTGAAAAAAAAAAAAAACGTGCCGCAGTAGTCCCGCTAAACAGTTTTGCTTTAATGCAATAGTCATAATGGCAGTGAATTCGGCTTAAACAAAGTGAATCAAAAAAAGCAAGAAAAAAAACAGAAAAACCCTGATGCGCTTACTACCCCCACGAGGATTTAAACCTCGGACCGCACACCGACGTGAAAAAAAAACGTGCCGCAGTAGTCCCGTTAAACAGTTTTGCTTTAATGCAATAGTCGTAATGGCAGTGAATTCGGCTTAAACAAAGTGAATCAAAAAAGCAAGAAAAAAAACAGAAAAACCCCGATGCGCGTACTATCCCCACGAGGATTTAAACCTCAAACCGCACACCGACGTGAAAAAAAAAAAAAACGTGCCGCAGTAGTCCCGCTAAACAGTTTTGCTTTAATGCAATAGTCATAATGGCAGTGAATTCGGCTTAAGCAAAGTGAATCAAAAAAAGCAAGAAAAAAAACAGAAAAACCCTGATGCGCTTACTACCCCCACGAGGATTTAAACCTCGGACCGCACACCGACGTGAAAAAAAAAACGTGCCGCAGTAGTCCCGCTTAACAGTTTTGCTTTAATGCACCAGTCATAATGGCAGTGAATTCGGCTTAAACAAAGTGAATCAAAACAAGCAAGAAAAAAAAAACAGAAAAACCCCGATGCGCGTACTACCCCCACGAGGATTTGAACCTCGGACCGCACACCGACGTGAAAAAAAAAAAACGTGCCGCAGTAGTCCCGCTAAACGGTTTTGCTTTAATGCACCAGTCATAATGGCAGTGAATTCGGCTTAAACAAAGTGAATCAAAAAAAGCAAGAAAAAAAACAGAAAAACCCCGATGCGCGTACTACCCCCACGAGGATTTGAACCTCGGACCGCACACCGACGCGAAAAAAAAAAAAGTGCCGCAGTAGTCCCGCTAAACAGTTTTGCTTTAATGCAATAGTCATAATGGCAGTGAATTCGGCTTAAACAAAGTGAATAAAAACAAGTAAGAAGGCTCTAGTCGAGAAATCCCGACTAGACGATACCCTGATCCCTATACCTTACGCGTACAGTCAGTGTTTGCAAGTATGTGTGTTTGTATGTACGCACATACTGCATACTGCATACACAACTTCAATGTCCCATATCTCCGGTGTTTCTTAACCGATTTTAATAAAAATTTCACAGATTGTTATTATTTTGATTATTAATTTAAATGTCATCTAAAGATTTTTCAAATTCAAGATTTTGTTGTTATCGATTCCATGTGTATATCGAAAACGGGATGAGTTATCGAAAATCGAAAACAAACTTGTACTGCCTAGGGACTAGGCGAGCTTAAGTTCGAAATCTGGAGTCTCTAGCTTTTATAGTCTCTGAGATCGACGCGTTCATACATACGGACGGACAGACGGACGGACAGACGGACATGGCTAAATCGACTCGGCTGTTGATCCTGATCAAGAATATATATACTTTATGGGGTCGGAGATGCTTCCTTCTGCCCGTTACATACTTTTGCACAACTTCATGATACCCTTATTTCCCATTTTTAATGGGATCAGGGTATAAAAAAAGCAAGAAAAAAAAACAGAAAAACCCCGATGCGCGTACTACCCCCACGAGGATTTGAACCTCGGACCGCACACCGACGTGGGAAAAAAAACGTGCCCGCTAAAACGATGATCGGCAGTTTTGGTTTCCTACCAAGGACCAGCATAATCCATATCCATATCTCCGATGTTTCTCAACCGATTTTAACAAAAATTTCACAGATTGTTATTGTTTTGATTAATAATTCAAATGCCATCTAAAATTGTTTCAAATTCAAGATTTTATTGTTATCGATCCCATGAGTATGTCGGAAACGGGATGAGTTATCGAAAATTTGTACTGCCTAGGGATTAGGCGAGCTTAAGTTCCAAATCTGGAGTCTCTAGCTCTTACAGTCTTTGAGATCGACGCGTTCATACATACAGACGGACAGACGGACATGGCTATATCGACTCGACTGTTGATGTTGATAAAGAATATATATACTTTATGGGGTCGGAAATGCTTCCTTCTGCCTGTTACATACTTTTGCACAACTTCATGATACCCTTTTTTCCCATTTTTAATGGGATCAGGGTATAAAAAATTGGTCAGTCGGAATAAAGGTTTTAATAATTCATGAATCTGCTGCCTCATTTGTACTAAAATAATGAATCGGGAACGTCCGAGACTGACCAACGCGGGATCGCTTAAGGAACCGATGCCATATTATTTAGAGCAGACCCAGAAAGATGGTCCTGTTAGTTTTTGATAAATAAAAATGCCCCACAGAGTTGAAACAAATATTTCACTGTAGGGATCATATGAGTTTGGTTTAAAGATTAACGGCAGTTTGACTTGTTCCTGACTTGCTATTGTACAAAACGGACGAGGACTGATAAATTGCTAATATAAATTGTATCTTTATGGCGCCGCCAGCAGCACCTACAAAAAAATCTTAGTACAAACAATTGTTGATTTTCAGTACACAACAACTCGCAATCGCGAATTCTACTAGCTCTGAATTTTCATCCTCCAGAAAATCAGTCCTGTTCATTTGCCCTATTTACAGGGTGTTGGAGCTTTACCAGGTATGGACATATATTTATTATTAATATCCGGCTCGAACGACCTTGTTCAGTTTTTCCACTTGTCCATGTCCAAAAAAAATCATATTCTTTTTGTTCAATCACTTAAACGTTTTTATTAATAATGTTCAAAAACAAAAAACAAAAGATTTATAAGATTAATGGAGATTTTCAGCTTTGACTTTTCTGCGTTCATTCGCTCTGTTCTTCATTTTTAGTCGGAAGTCTATTTCTTTACGACTATCGATCGTGTCGTAAAAAATATCGGTAGTTTTCTTTATACTTCAATACATCGAGTAATTACATTTCTTATCGATTACAAAAGTAAACTTAAATTTATATATCTTCAGCAACATACTCCTCCCAAGTATTGCACTCAGCAATACTTCACATTAATTTACTTGCAGTTTAATCAAATTTGCAACTGATCTCTTATATATTCCTGTTTTAGTCTTAACATCTACTATTTTTATTTTTTTTGCAAATATGCCCTTTGGCTAATATTTTTAATAGACTGAATGAGCCTTTCCCATGCTCCTCCCATGTGTGGACTCAATGGTGGATTAAAAATTCATTTCAATTTTTTTGTAGTAAGAAATTGTGTCAATTCTTTTTTCTTTTGATGACCAGTGTTTTATTACGTCTGTAATATCCTTACTCGCTTTTCGAAAATTCGTTCCATTGTCAGAATATATTTATTCCGGAAAACCTCTGCGACCAGAAAATTGTCGCAAGACATGACTTAAATTTATTAAGTTTTTATAAGTTGTCATTGTCATTTGTAATAAAATCTTATTTGCTATAAGTAAGTTTTGTTGGTCGTTTTTCCATCGAAATTATACTAATATGAGTATATATAAATTTTAAATTAAAAGCAAATATATCCTTTTCAAATTCCCACATTAAACCTAAATCTCGTTCTTCGGACAAGTTTTTAATTTTTCGTTTACATTTTTGATGACATATTTGATCGACTACTTCTTTTGAATTGGAAATCCAATTACACATTTTGAATCCTGCTTGGCTATGCAGATATGAAACATCTCTTATTAACTGAACTGCTGAATCGGTGTCTTCAGCTCCCCCTAGATAATCATCCATATAATGATTTGAAATAATTTCAGAGCAGCCTTTGGAAACTTATACTTAAAGACTAATACATGCTTGTTATCGATCCCAAGACTGCATTTTGCACCAAAAAATACTACTTGTAATTCATAAATATCAGGAATTCTCTGACGATCATTTCTTCGCCACAATATTCGTTGTGCATGTCTATCCTCTTCTCTGACTTTTATCTGTAAAAACCTCTCTTTTATGTCACCAACAAATGCTATTTTCTTAATACGAAAATTCAAAAATACTGTTGATAACTCATTATAAAATTCTACTCCCGTCAAGAGATAATCATTCGGACACTTTTCATGGGATTTTGCTGCTGCATCAAAAACAATCCTTAATTTTTCTGGCTTGTTGCTGTTGACTACACCGAAATGAGGTAAATAATATGTTATTGGTGTTGTCACGACTGATTGATCCTCATTTAACTTTTTTAAATATCCATTATTATATATATGTGACTCAATCATTTCTTGATGTTATATTCTGTATGTCGGATTTTTGTCAATTTTGCGTTCCAATAGAAGAAGTGTACCGAAAGCATTGTTGTAACTTTCTGGCAATTTCACATTATCTTCTTTACAAAACAATCCTGACTCAAATCTATTTCCATTTCTTTTAAGGGTTTTATCAATAATTTGCAAACATCTTTTGTCGTCTATTGATGTTTGTTTATCTCCTAGAGAAGTGAGTTCTTTTTCAATGGTCCAAAAGGATTTTACTAGATCGTGTATAATACTCAAGTCATCCTTTTCATTTTGTCTGTCATCATTTTGTTCATTTACAAGAAACGTATGATATGTCTAATTTAGTTGTCTGTCTAACTTTATGTTTCCTTGTACAACCCAACGTAGCAATGTCTTGCTGCTTACTGAACCCCTATAAGATTCATGTTTTAACTTGAGTGTAACTATTAAAGACAAATTGTCTTGACCTATAAGTATTTTCGGCTGTGCTTTCTGATACGAACACGAATTAAAGTTTTTGAAAAATTTCCAACGTTCGGCTATATCATTTATCTCAACAGTCTGTGAGGGTAAATCAAGAGCAGTCACTGTTTTTACTTTACGTAACAAAAAAGTGTTAAAATTATTCTGTTTTCCTTTAATGCGTAAACTCACTACCTTAGAATCTTCCTGCTCATATGTCTCATTGTTAGTCCATTGCATTCTCAGAGGCATAGTTAGCCCATCCAACTCCAATTCCTCATCTAAAAGTGCATTCGTGTTAATTGTCTTCTTTGGTCCCATTAATGTGTTTGGGACTATTATAAGCAGCACATTTTTATGAACATGGTAAATGTTGAAATTTTTCTCAATTTCAGTATGCTGCTTTGGAACATTATCTCCAATTGGACCTTGACCTGTCAGAATCTGTTTTTTATGCTTATGCAATAGTGTATTATGACTATACGTACAACCGTTAACATTACATATTTTCTTTCGCTTAAAATTTTTCATAGCATGATTTTTTGCCAAAGATGATATACTAAGTCGATTTTTCATAAAATGCTCCTATCGTTTGTCAACGTTTAAATTTCTAAATTTGTCACAAGAATTTACATAATGATTATTTACTTTACAGAAATTACAAAATTTATTCACCTTTGGCCGAGGCGATTCATCAGATAAAATCAGTGTCGACTCTTTGGATTTGATTTGCCCAAAACTAAAGTATTATACCGACCCCATAAAGTATATATATTCTTGATCAGCATCAACAGCCGAGTCGATATAGCCATGTCCGTCTGTCCGTCCGTCCGTCTGTCCGTCCGTCTGTCCGTCTGTCTGTCCGTATGTATGAGTCAACCGATCTCAAAGACTATAAGAGCTAGAGACTCCAGATTTGGAACTTAAGCTCGCCTAATCCCTAGGCAGTACAAGTTTGTTTTCGATTTTCGATAACTCATCCCGTTTTCGATATACACATGGGATCGATAACAACAAAATCTTGAATTTTGAAAATTTTAAGATGGCATTTGAAATAATGAACAAAATAATGAAAATCTGTGAAATTTTTATTAAAATTGGTTAAGAAACACCGAAGATATGGGACATTGAAGTTGTGTATGCAGTATGCAGTATGTGCGTAAATACAAACACACATACTTGCAAACACTGACTGTACGCGTAAAGTATAGGGTATCGTCTAGTCGGGATTTCTCGACTAGAGGCTTCTTACTTGTTTCCAATCCATTTTTGTAAAAGTAATATTTTTGGATCGATACTGTTTGATTCTTGATAATATAAAAGCAATTCTCTGTGACAAAGGTAGTTTCTCAATCAAATCAGACACCAATGTAGAATTTCGTAAATGATCATTTTCTTTTAGTGAGGACAAAGTATGAATTTAATTAGTAAGATCATTTAATTTATAAGTCTATCCATTTTAACTTGTTCTAATATGTGACGTATTATGTAAGCTGGATCACCAAATCGTTCTTTTAATATATTTATTATAATGTTTGTCCAGAGTGTTGTGATGCCACTCGTCCTCTTGTTGTGATGTTTGTGGTCACACTGTGCGGCATGTCGCTGCTCCAACTTCTTTGTTGTTACTGCATTTTTGTTTGGTACAATTGGTGTTAATGCTTGATTTGCAGTATTGTCGTACTGTTCAGCATACTCATCCACCAATGTACTTTCGGCTGCAGGTGTCTCCTGCTGTAGTCGTTTTGATTTTCTAGTCGTCATGATTGCTGTCTACAATGGTTTTTTTTTTTTTTTAAATTTATTGTGTAATTTAGTGTCAGTATGTATGTATACCAAGTCGGTTCCGTATACATAAAATACCAACACTTGAGTGATCACAAGCCGATGTCTGTGTGCATATACATGTATACCAAGGCGGTTTTGTATACACACAATATGCTATACGCATGTATGCTTAACTGTTTCGTATGTACGTGTTCTTTTATTTCTTTCCACAACGCCAATAAATGGACCACTGCTGTCCACATGCCAGTCAATTGCTTGAAGGACCATATGTTGGGGCTTTACCTGGTATGGACATATATTTATTTTTAATACCCGGCTCGAAGGACCATATGTTGGGGCTTTACCTGGTATGGACATATATTTATTATTAATATCCGGCTCGAACGACCGGCTTGTTCAGTTTTTCCACTTGTCCACATCCAAATAAATCATATAATTTTTGTTCAATCACTTAAACGTTTTTATTAATAATGTTCATCACTTAATTTATTTAATAACAAAAGATTTATAAGATTAACGGAGATTTTTAGCTTTGACTGTTCTGCGTTCATACGCTCTGTTCTTCATTTTTAGTCGGAAGTCTGTTTCTTTTCGACTATCGATAGTGTCATAAAAATATCGGTAGCTTTCTTTATACTTCAATACATCGAGTAGTTACATTTCTTACATTCCTTATCGATTACAAAAATAAACTTAAATTTATATATCTTCATTAACACAGGGTTTTCGACGCAAGGTATCACTTCATTGTTCTGGTTGCCCAACTATACTGTCGGAGTCTACAACAGCTAACAAATAATTTAAGCATGTAAATTAAAAACTTAACGTAACTCATAACGCACAACTTGCGCATCTCCAATTGTTGTCAGTAACACGGCAACTTAATGCATTAAACGCGTTTTTAACTGCTGAGCAGCGTTCGCATTTTGATGAAGCTGAATTGCAGGCTCGACTGGATCTAATCAGCGAAATAGTATTGAATGCGGTGGTGCTATTACACTAAAACACTGACTTAATTAACGAAAAAGTCACAATATTTTTTAGTGAAAATAGCTTAGTTTACATGTTTGTGTTGTCAGTTAAATTGGGTTATTGAGTTCTCAGCAAATGCTTGCTTGTATGTACGCACATACTGCATACTGCATACTCAACTTTAATGTTCCGTATCTCCGGTGTTTCTCAATAGATTTTAATAAAGATTAATTGTTATTGTTTTGATTAATAATTCAAATGCCATCTAAAATTTTTTTTAGATTTTATTGTTATCGATCCCATGTGTATATAGGAAACGGGATGAGTTATCGAAAATCGAAAACAAACTTGTACTGCCTAGGAATAAGGCGAGCTTAAGTTCCAAATCTGGAGTCTCTAGCTTTTATAGTCTTTGAGATCGACTTGGTCATACATACGGACAGACTGACGGACGGAGAGACGGACATGGCTATATCGACTCGACTGTTGATGCTGATTAAGAATATATATACTTTATAAGGTCGGAGATGCTTCCTTCTGCCTGTTACATACTTTTGCACAAAACCATCATACCCTTTTTCCCCATTTTTAATGGGATTAGGGTATAACAAGTAAGAAGGCTCTAGTCGAGAAATCCCGACTAGACGATACCCTGATCCCTATACTTTACGCTTACAGTCAGTGTTACTGTATACACAACTTCAATATCCCATATCACCGGTGTTTCTTAACCGATTTTAATAAAAATTTCACAGATTGTCATTATTTTGTTCATTATTTCAAATGCCATCTTAAAATTTTCAAAATTCAAGATTTTGTTGTTATCGATCCCATGTGTATATCAAAAACGGGATGAGTTATCGAAAATCGAAAACAAACTTGTACTGCCTAGGGACTAGGCGAGCTTAAGTTCCAAATCTGGAGTCTCTAGCTCTTATAGTCTCTGAGATTGGTTGGCTCATACATACGGACAGACAGACGGACAGACGGACAGACAGACAGACGGACAGACGGACGGACAGACGGACGGACAGACGGACATGGCTATATCGACTCGGCAGTTGATGCTGATCAAGAATATATATACTTTATGGGGTCGGAGATGCTTCCTTCTGCCTGTTACATACTTTTGCACAAAACCATTATACCCTTTTTTCCCATTTTTAATGGGATCAGGGTATAAAAAGGGCATTCGTCTATAAAAAGACAACTTTACATTTACTGCAATTGAGATGCAGTAAATTTACTTTGCACCAAGTTTGAAAATTGTCTAAGTCACTTTGTAATTTATGTCTAGTCAGAAGAGTTGTAGCTGGCATGCATAATTTCAAATCATCAGCATACATCAGCACCCGTGAGTGATTTATTACGGACGGAAGGTACGAAGGAACGAATAGAATAAATTATAGCGGTCCAAGGTGACTTCCTTGTGGAACCCCAGAAGTGAACTGGACCGCCTTAGAATCAGAGCAATTAAAATAAACTCTCTGAGATCTTAAAGTTAAATAATCTTGAACCCAAAGAATAATAAGCCCAAAAGTGTAAGTTTATGTATTAAAAGGAGGTGATTTACCGAATCAAAAGCCTTACTGAAATCAGTGTAAATAACATCAGTTTAAATAACATCAGTTTGCATTTTGTCTTCAAAGCCCTTAATAACAACTGATGTGGTGTCTTGGTGTGCGTTCAGCCTAAACCAAAGCCACCGTCCCGAAATTTCCGACGTCCGCACCTTCCGTGGCACACCTGACAACAAGGTGTCAGTTAGAGGCATAATATAAACAAGTTGGAGGATAGATGAGGCCTAAAAGTGGCCAAGGCCTGCCTACGTAGCCCATGGAAGAGGCCAGATAAGTTAAAAGCACGCATGCCCCTAACCCTCACACATGCGGTACCGTTCCTGGTCATGGGTAAGCGATGCCCACAGCGATTTTGCTAGGATATCAGTATCGAGAAGGAATAAGTTTGAGTGAATTTTTATACTTATGTACTTTTTTATGTAACATTGCGCATTTTGTGTTTTTTTTTAATACACACACACTCATCAACACACATACATACAGATACACCAACACACACACCTACATACCTCGTCGTCATTAGGCCTGCTGACATCGATGGATTTTGCGTGAGTACGGCCTAGCCGAAAACAAAAAAAAGGATGCAGTGTGAATTAAGAAGATAAAAAATAATAATTAAGAAAATTTTAAAAAGAAAATCAAAAAAAACAAACAAAGAACAAAGCTCGCATTAGGAAATAAAGCTTGAATAAATAATTAATAAAATTAGTTAATAGCAATTATAAATAAAAAATTATACCTGTAAGAATAAAGTACGGAAAATTTGTACAATCAGAGCACCCAAACAAAATGAAGTTAAATGAAGGCATCATAAAGTAAATGTTGAATATGAGAAATTAAAGTCTTGTTAATTGGGCAGCTAATCTAATTCACACGCACTAACATTTATAGGGTAGAATCCCACAAGTTCATTCGATTCTACAGGTAGGGAGATTACAGAAAGAAGAACAGCGTCACCAAGTTCTTCATAATCTACATATCATTAATTTGTGAAGCGTGTCTTTAAAAAGGCTATTCGAAAGGCCCCACCCCAATTTCCCTGAGCACGGCCGGTACCGTGTAGTAGACAGAGAATAGCCTAGACAGCATTGTCGTACACGTTACAAAGTTAGTGGTGGTAGATCATTGTTTCCTGAACCCGTGCTGGGACGGTTTAAGCATAGATTTACAAGGATGTTGAAGATGAGAGGTTATTAATTTCTCAAAAATCTTAGTAGTAGCAGACAACTTGGAGATACCCCTATAATTTTGAGCATTACATTTGATTCCTTTTTTATGCAAAGGAATAATAAAAGACTCTTTCCAAATTTTTGGGAAAGTGCATAGCTACACGGACAAACTAAACAATTTATGCAATGGTTTTAAGAGACCCTGAGCAAAGTACCTAAGCACACAGCTAGGTATTCATCAGGTCCTGCAGAAAATGTGGGTTTAATAACCAGAAGATCACAAAGTTATCTCTGTGTGATTTCCGGTACAAAAATGCAATTTGATCCTTAAAGCTGATAGGGGTAAGGCATGACGACTGGTTGAAAACAAGGGCTATAAGTCGTTTGAAAAAATTCAGCTAATAGATCGGCAATGGCCTGATCTCAGTTGGCTTTCATTTCATCAAAGTATATGTTTGATGGAAGAGTCGATGTCTTGCGTTTCGCATTAACGAAATAAAAAACCGTTTAGGATCCTGCTGAAACTGTAATCTACACCTAGTCAGGTAATTCCTGTAACATTGGTTATTAAGGACTGAAAAATTGGAACGAGCAATAAAGTTTGCAGAACATGAGCTTGATTTTTCTCAACTCTTGTTGAGGCTTGACCACACAGGTTTGTCTTCACTTGTTTGGCATTTAAAGTAATATAAGAAACACTGATTGCCACGTCCAAATTGTCAGACCCTTAGAGGGTAGACAGTCATGGCTAACAGCCGAGTAAGTTTTGCAAAAACGGTTTTCCGAAACTCGGCTTAAAAGTGATCGACACCTCCAACGTTGGGTGGTATAAATTCTCTGGATAAGATATGGGTTGTGATCGGGTAATGGATGAGGAGGATGGATCCAAAACAAAAATCAGATCAAGCGTTTTATTAAGAGATTTATTTGATTCAATGATATCCCAAGTAAGTTAATCAAGTAACTTCAGCAATGTTAAAATCACCAAAAACTACAAGGAAATCACGATCAGAAAGCATGCAAGAAACGGGCAGTATAGCAGACAAATGAGCATCGTAAACAGAGTTATCGGAGGAAGGGGGTATGTACGAGCAAGTAACAAAAATACCAACACCATTAAAACACAACTTAAGAGCAACAAATTCTATATCTATACAACCACATACTATAACTGTCTCCAAAGAATAATCTTCATCAACAGCAATACGCACTTATCCGCCACGTCGAAGCGTACAGTCTTTTCTATAGATACAGTATCTGTTGTTAACCAAGCTTCAGTGAAGGCAATGACATGAAAAGGAAACGAAAGTCTATTAAGATATAAGCTACTAAGTTTACTACAAAGACCTCTTAAATTCTTATAGCCAAGTAGGATGGAAGTTGTTAGTTTTTTGAACTATCAGAATCGGGAAGAGTTTTATTTTTTTTTCTGCCAGTATATTCATTTACTATAATGTGCTCCGCCCAAAACTCTTTGCAAATTATAGAGTTAAAGTCTTGACTCGAAATAGTAACAAAGTTAAATTTGAATTTTTCCACCGTGAAGTTGGCTTTCAATTTGTCATTTATATAGACCTTGACAACATCATGTGATGTCAAATCAGTGGGAAAGAAAAATTTGTTTTTTGGTGGAACGGCAACAAATCTTTTGATGATCTCTTCAACCGAAGCTTTATTTACTCTTTGGCTCTTTGGATATATTTGGTTTATTTTGTTGAACTACGTCAACACTAGTCACTACCAAAAAAGCCGAAGGACCAGGATTAGATGAAACGACATTCATCTGGTATCTCGTTAATATTTGGGAGTGGAGCAGAACAATCGCGTGAGTCTATCGTGACTTTTACAAAGCAAAGGCAGAGTCAATATCTCGGCAACTTAATGCATTAAGGGCGTTTTTAACTGCTGAGCAGCTTTTGCATTTTGATGAAACGGAGTTGCAGGCTCGACTAGATCTAATCAGCGAAACGCAGTCTAGCTTTGATGCCGCGCAATCGAGCCTTGAGAGGATTAATCTCATGGAGCTGGCCACGGACGCAAGGCCAGATTTTGACAAGCTCCGCTGCGAGGTGACAGCAAAGCTTTCTCGCGAGCTCACCAATCTTCGTAAAACTTCTATGCTCCACTCAACAACAATTCGCCGTAACACGGACGAGCCAATTGCTAGCTCAAGGGGGGCGCGCGTCTCTCTAGCCTACCACAGTTTCAATTCCTCGTTTTGGCGGTGCATATATCGACTGGCCTGATTTCTTCGCCATGTACAACACCGTCGTCGGCCAAAACGAGGAATTAAGCAACGTGCAAAAGTTCCAGCATCTCCGATCATGCCTTACAGGGCCAGCGTTGGAATCGATTCGCGCTTTCGAACCAATGGAAGATAATTATGACAAAGCCATGGAATTATTAGTTAATCGATTCGATAATAAATTTTTGCACTTTCAGGCACACGTGCGGTCCATATTCAGGCTCGCAGGTGTTGAAAGGGGTTCGGCGAGAAGTCTGTGTCAATTAAACGGCAGCTTTAATTTGATTCTACGCGCGTTGCACGCAGTGGCTGGTAAACCAATTTTGTGCCTAATGCGAATCTGCTGAGCATCATCTAGCAAAATGTCCACGATATATAAATTTTGCTCCCATTATGAGCTTAAAAGAAGCTTAAAGGCTGCACCTCTGCCTGAACTGCCTTCTTCTGCTGAAATGCAAATCTTCCACATCCACATCGCCACCTAAACCCTTGAAACAAAGCAAAACCGACTACGTGCTGCTCGCAACGGCTGTTTTACATGTGAGAAACCGATCTGGCACTTTCGTACCTTGTAGAGCTCTGCTGGACTCAGCATCGCAGGTCAACTTCGTCACTACTCGTCTCGCTAACCAGCTTATGTTGAAACTACGCCACTCGAGCATCGTGTAAGGCATAGGCGAATCGTCGCTATAGCTTAACAAATCATCCGACTTGAAATTCACTTGCCCACGCTGCAGAAAACAAATTAGGCTAGATAGTTTCTGGAGGCTGTGCTGTTCGTAAGTACTCATCTTTAGCTGCAGCCATTGAACCTTCAGACGCGCTTTCGGAACCGGAACCCTTGTACGATTTTGTAAAGCAGTTCTGGGGAATCGACAATTGTTGCGGCGCTGCAAACACATCGTCGGAAAATCCACATCTGGACTCTACCTAAACGATTCATTATTCGCAACACCATCTATAAAACCAAAAATATTCACTACTTTACTTCAGACCAAAATCTTCAATGCATCCTATGGCGTGACAATGCGAGCGATGAAGTACACCTTAAACACGGTTACATACGGAACAAAACCTGCGGCATTTTTAGCTATTCGAGCTATGCAACAGTTTTCTTACGACGAAGAAAGCTCGCTGCCCCTTGCGTCGAAAATCATTAGTAGGGATTTTTCCGTTGACGACTTTATCACTGGAGCCGACACTATCGAAGAAGTTATTGTCAGCAGGTCAAGAAGCTGCTTCGTAGAGGACACTTTCCCATACGAAAAAGGTGTTTAAACGATGAAGCTCCTCTGGATGTTACAAAGCGTACAATATTGGCCTCCATCGCCAAATTCTACGACCGCGTCTGGTTAATATCTCCTATCATCACAAAACTACAAATTTTCTTTCAGAGACTGTGGAAGAAAAAATTCAATTGGGACGAAGCCCTTCCTCAGTCTCTGCACTCTGCTTGGATTGAGCACATATCCCAAATAGCTGTAGCTGGTATGCTAAAATTCCCTCGTTATGTTTTGCAACTACACTCATCATGGGAAGTACATGCGTTCTGTCATGCAAGCCTTGCCGCATACGGCATGGTGTTTACTCGTTGTATCTTTTATGCTCTAAGTCAAGAGTCTCACCATTAAACTTTCCAAGCTGGAGCTAGCCGCCGCACATCTTTTGTCAGAGCTCCAGCATCGCTCAATGCGTACCCTTGCCAGTTTTATTTTTGGTCTGACTCGACTATTTCACTCTATTGGACTCGACAAGCGCCATTTGAATTTAATATTTTTGTATCCAACAGAATATCTCAGATTTAGGAGCGCACCAAGGGGATAATTTGGAGCCACGTTCCTACTTACTTGGAACCAGCCGACACATTATAACGTGGCTGCGGAGCACTGAAACTCTTTGAACCGGATCATTGGCATGAAGAACCTGTCTTTCTCCGCTCATTCTCTGCTGATTGGCCGCCAAACATTCCTACTCGCTGAGATCCAACTTTCAGATGCAAGTACCAAAACTCCTTTGGCTTCATAAATAAACAGGTTCGCTTAACTCAAGAAGCCCATTTACAGTCGACGACATAAAGGCGGGCAGAGGAATACAAATAATTAACTTCGCCGAAGAGCACAAGGATCTGCTCAAAGGGAATCGCGTATCATCAAAATCAAAGCTTACATCGTTAAATCCGATTAGTGAACGTCTTCAGAATTCGTTTTTAAATTACGATGCAAGGCACCCAATAATCCTGCCAGCTCAACACCCCCTCACGATCGCCATCATAGATCATTTTCATCAAAAATTCTTACACAGTGGACCACAAAGTTTGCTGGCTGCGCTGCGACAGTGACTTTGGCCCATTGGCGGGCGAAAAACCGTGTCAACAGTCATCGGAAAATGCATTCGTTCAGGTTCAGGTTGAAGCCCAAGCTTCTCAAGCACATCATGGCCCCGTTACCAGCCGATCGAGTGCAACCAGGGCGCCCATTCTGCACAACTCGAATTGATTTTTGTGGACCATTCCTTATCAAGTCAAAAGTTAGGAACAGGCCACGCCCACAAAGTGCTTATTCTAACGATCATGACAAGACTGACGAGCTTGACGCAAAATGCGCCGCGTTTTCTCTTTTAACAGATGTTATTCAGTTTAGCATTACAGCTTAGTGTACTTACTAGTGGTGGCCTAATGTGTGTTAGTGGTGGCCTGCTACAACTCGGCCATCCTGATCTTTTGGATCTCCTGATCACGCTTAATTTTAAATTACACTTTTGTTTTACATACTAAACTTATTCTAATTAATACTATTTTATTTTTGTTAACAAGACATACAATTTTGTGTCCGTATTTTGTCCGTATGTATGAGCCAACCGATCTCAGAGACTATAAGAGCTAGAGACTCCAGATTTGGAACTTAAGCTCGCCTAATCCCTAGACAGTACAAGTTTGTTTTCGATTATCAATAACTAATCCCGTTTTCGATATACACATGGGATCGATAACAATAAAATCTTGAATTTGAAAAAACTTTAGATGGCATTTGAATTATTAATTAAAATAATAACAATCTGTGAAATTTTTGTTATATCGGTTGAGAAACACCAGAGATATGGAACCTTGAAGTTGAGTAAGCAGTATGCAGTATGGTCGTACACACACGCACACATACTTGCAAGCACTGACGCGTAAAGTATAGGGATCAGGGTATCGTCTAGTCGGGATTTCTCGACTAGAGCCTTTTTACTTGTTAATAGTAAGAATTACATAAAAATTTAAAAGGCAGGAGTCAAATAAATAAATTTTAATTTTTTAACTTGAGGATTGAATAGGTCAAGAAACCCTTCACAGGGGTTTTCTAGTCGTGTCACATTCGACCGTCTTCTCTATTTCCCTTATCCTTATCCGTATCAGTATATCTTGAAACGCCTAATCTTAAGTCTAAGAGCTAGGTTTTTATAAAGAAAATACGTACATATATGTAGGACTAAGCTGTAAAACCACATAAAACAAAACAACTTCTAGGCTTCGTTGATTGAAATATAATATAATAACTAAAAAGTTTATTCAGCGGACACATTTTAATTAATTAATTAGTTTAGTAATAACAATTTTGATAGATATTTTCAGTTAATACTAGATATACCATCGATTATTACAGCTTACTTAATAAAAAGCTTTCGAAATCTGCAGCTAGAGCTGCCAATCCAACATTCGGCCGTGCTAACTATTATTCGTTCCGAATAATGGGCTCCAAATCTTCATATATTCAGCAATCGTGCTAGTATTTGTTGGTCCTTCAAGGTTACCTAGTTTTTCTACAATGTACCGTTCACGTCTCAACTTATGTTTAATAACATAGGCACCAAGAAACTTCCCCTTCAGTTTTGGTCCAGCTCCGAATTGCGTTCGCTTAATGGCAACCATATCGCTGACGCTGTACTCCTTGCTTTTTTATTATTTAAATAAGTAACGGCTTTATTCTTGTATTGACAAATTTGTTCCCTCTTTCCTTTACTTTTTGCCTTAACAAATCTTTTCTTTTTGTAACTCAACTACAAATTCCTCGTCTAACAATTTTTGAAATTCATTGTTATATTTGGTTCATATTTGTAAGCCTGTAAGAATTGCAACTATAATCCTAGTCTTTCAACTTGCTCGTTTCCACGCGGAACTCCTGTAGGTAAATGCTAAATGCTAAATGCGTAAATGCTCTATATCTTGCTCCTTGCAATTTTCTTTGAAAATATTAGCAGTGAAAGCAGTACCTCGATCACTAATAACTCGCTTTGGATTACCAAATACTTCGGCCTGCTTCTGCAACTTGTCAACAACTTTGTTTGCTCCAGTTCGGTAAAACCAAAAAAATTTGGAAAAACCTTCAACAATATTTATAAGTAACAAGTAAAAAGGCTCTAGTCGAGAAATCCCGACTAGGCGATACCCTGGATACCCTGTGTATGTGTGTACGCGCATACTGCATACATAACTTGAATGTCCATATCTCCGGTGTTTCTTAATCGATTTTAATAAAAATTTCAAAGGCTGTCATTATTTTGTTCATTTATTCAAATGCCATCTCAAAGATTTCCAAATTCAAGATTTTGTTGCTATAGATCGCATGTGTATATCGGAAACGGGATGAGTTATCGAAAATCGAAAACAAACTTCTACTGCCTAGGAATTGGGCGAGCTTAAGTTCCAAATCTGGAGTCTCTAGCTCTTAAAGTCTCTGAAATCGACGCGTTCATACATACAGACAGACGGACGGACAGACGGACATGGCTATATCGACTCGACTGTTGATTTTGATCAAGAATATATATACTTTATGGGGTCGGAGAAGCTTCCTTCTGCCTGTTGCATACTTTTGCACAAAACCATTGTAACCTTTTTCCCATTTTTAATGGGATCAGGGTATAAAAATAGCTTAGTTAAAATATTTGTGCTGTCAGTTAAATTGGGGTATTGAGTATTCAGCAATGGCTTGTTTATGCAGAATAGCATATTTCGCAACTACCGGGTTGGCTGACCGCTGCTCTTATACCGCATATTGTGCACTTAGCGATATTCTGTGTAGTCAACGATTTTTTGTCGTGTGTTTTTTCTGACCTACAGTATGGAATACAAGTTAATTGTGCCAATAAATGTATGGTTATGTGTATGGTCTTAACATAGTTTTAATTGTTTATGATTAAAATGTGTCTTGACTTATATGCACATAAACAGTGTGTACTACGATATTTTTGGAGGTGCTGTTGGCGTCATAAAGAGACAATTTATATTAGCAATTTATCAGTCTTCGTCCGATTTGTAAAATAGCAAGCGAGGAACAAGTCAAATGATCCCTAAAGTGCAATATTTGGTTCAACTTTGTGGGACCTTTTTATTTATCTAAAACTCACAGGACCGTATTTTTGCATCTTCTTTAAATAATAAGGCATCGGTTTCTATGACAGCCAATGATATCAGTCTTATGCGATCACGCGTTGGTTATTCTCGGACGTTCCCGATGATGCAATTCATTATTTTAGTACAAATGCGGCAGAAGATTTATGTATTATTAAAATCTTTATTCCGA